>CAKOAT010011114.1:86384-131782 GCA_932364175.1 Eruca vesicaria subsp. sativa
AGTGAGAGATATGTGTTGTAATGTGTTGTTTAGTTCATGAGAATAGAGAAAGAAGAAGAGTAAATGGAATTTGGAGGCATTAAGAGCTTCAAAAATTGGTTGTTCATGGTTGTTGGAGTATTGATGACAATGGCAATCTTGTAATTACTTGAAGATGATGAGGGTGAGAGAGTAAATATGTCATTTTCGAAAAAAAAAAACAAAAAACAAATTGATGGCATTTTCGTGAATTATATGAACTTGTGGGGTGAATTGGACAAAATAAAGTTCCAAAAACAAAGGAGGTTAGTTTTGTGGTTGACTTCAAGTTTCAGGTCAATTATGCAAAAAGCTAAAACCCTAAACCCTAATCCTAGACCCTAAACCCTTGGGTAAATCATAAACCTTTTGGAAAAATCTTAACCTTAGGTAAATTAATACTAACCAATTATACTGATTTTTTTATTTATTTTTATCTTTTTATTTTAATCACATGTTTTTATTTTAAAGATATATTAAAGGATTTTTGTTTTAAATATTTTTTGCAACTATTACTGTTTTTATTTTTATCTTTTATTTAAAACATAATATAATGTTAAAATATATTTTTTAAAGATTTTTCGTTTTTTGTAAATATTATTATTCTTATTTATTTTGTTTTAGTTTTATTTTAAAAAAATAATATAATTTGACAAGATTTTGTTTTCTTTTTTAAAGATATCAAATATGAAATAACATCATCCTATTGGTTGGTAAACCTAAGAATAAGTCAATTTTGAGTAGATAAACAAGTAAACCTAGAAATTTTTTATAGAGATTAACACAAAACAAGCATAAAACATTTAAGTATCCAGACAAGAAGAGAAGGGTCGTATTGCACACAACTATCACAAAAAGCATGTCTTCTCCTCAGAAAGAGATTTCTACTCCCTTCTTCTTATTTCCCTCCTTGGTCTTGCTCTTCTTCTTCTGATTTCCCTCCGTTGTCACACTCCTCTTCTTCTGATTTCCCTTCCTGGTCTTAGTTTTCTTCTTCTTCTGATTTCCCTCAATAATGAAATATAGATTAGGATCATCTCTCTGCTCCTTAGTCAAGGAATTCAAGATACCTAAAACAAATAGACAGACAAATTAATGAAAGGTTTTTACTTAGTTAAAAAAAAAAAAAGAATAAGAATCAAATTTACGTACGTGGGGGGGACGTAGCCAGTCCTAGGTGGGTTTTTTGGAATTGGCAAAACCTTTTAGTAACTACAAGATTCAAGCCTCCCACAGAACGTCCACTACGTTCCAGAGCCTTGTCTACAGCCTCTTGACCACAGAGATAAATATAAGATTTGCTGTAAAAACTCAAAAACAATTTTTTAGTTAGCAAATGGATAAATTAAAAAAAATAATATATATATATATATATTAACAAGAAAAACTGGGAAGAAGAAGACGCAAACATTTTGGTAGCACCAGAAGTGGTTTTGTGGTGGTAAACAAAAGAACCATATGCAGAAAAAATATTCTTCTATCTCCTTCTGGACAACATCGAGAGGAAGGGAATTGTCATATCCCGTAACCTTGGCCCTAATAAACATTTAGGAGATCATTTTATCAACAAAGACAGACACAATTCTCCAATAATAAAAAATTAGTAACCAAAAAAAAAAAAAAAATCTACTCGTGTTGGTACATAAGGAGTGTGGGTTCTTTCATCGGGTCCAAGACATTATTAAGGTAAGTTTCGTGAAACGGGTAAGACTTAATTTGTAAAATATGTCCTCCCATAGGAAAGAGGTAAACATTATAAAAGATACCAATGAATGACAACAAAATCATTCATAGGATAGAGGTAAACATTATAAAAGATACCAACGTCAGTTACTTACAAAATTAAAGGGTTGTATTATAATTGTACTTCAGCGAAAATATGCTTTTCTTCTAAAAAAATTCATATGTAATAATTTTTTTTTGGTTTTGAAAAGAGATCAGTATTTTACATTCAAGGTTTAAATTAGACTATTGTAAGATATAAACATCAGAAAACTATTTTTAAGATGCAAAATAACATATTATCATTGTTAAGAAACACAAATACTATATTTTGCATATACATATAAACACTATCCGTGCATAGCAAGGGACATATACTAGTAATTATTTAATGCCGATGAACGGAATCTTGATATGTTTTGTAGAATGAAATAAGTAATATTTGTGCTTTGTTCTCAAATATGTACTTTTTCTACAGATTGAAGATACATGAGGAGAGTTCATCAAGGCGTAAAACTGATGAGGATGTTCAGGAAGGAGCTGTTCCTGCTTATCTTCTTGATCGTGAGAATACCCCTCGGGCTAAGGTTTGTTTTTTTTTGTTTCGGAGTTGATGTAGGTTCTTAGCAACACTAATAACAAAAGAGGAAAAGTATGTTTTTTTTTTGTTTCGGAGTTGATGTAGGTTCTTAGCAACACTATTAACAAAAGAGAAAAAGTATGTGTTTAGTTTGAGATGCTAAGCTTTGTTCTTACTCATCATCATCATAGTGAGGATGTACAAGCATAAATGGCACCCCAAAGCTCTTTGTCCCTCGGATTTTTTTTTCGATGGAGTTTGTTGTGTATAACCACAAAAGTATACTAGAAAATTTACACTTCATGTCTAAAATATGGCCATTTTTTTACACATCATTTGTGATTCTTTTGGCTGTTTTTAGGAAATGTAATTGCTTGCAAATTTTTTATTTTTAAGAACCCTAAATTAAAATACTTGCAAGGGAGCACTAAAACCTCAAATCTTTTAACTAAGTCTCTTAATTCTCATTTACTACTTAAAAAATATTAAAAAGTAATTAAAAGACTGATCTTTGGGATAATGATGCTCTTAATCAAAAAGGGATTTTCTGAACGTGTGGGGGTTGGTTAATCAACGGTTTACGCACGCGAGATGAATGGGAAGCAAAAGCTGGTTGGATGTGGGTCCCATAGATACTATAAAGAAGAAAGGAAAAAAGAATCCGACCTGCCGGAATCGAACCAGCGACCTAAAGATTTCTTTGGGATTACCCACTACAGTCTTCCGCTCTACCAACTGAGCTAAGGTCGGTTTGACATTAAATCCACATGTTTCTTATATATACTAGTTTTAAATGGGCCTAAAATTTATGTCTTAACCAAATCCAAAAGGATCATGTACGTGATGACTTTCTAGCTGGACACAATCAGAAGAGCAAGCCCATTTTTCCTGCTATCTATACTATTATTTGCGAAGTGATTTTTCGCAACGGAGCTCCCACGTTAAAAGTTAGAGTGGTTAATATCTATTTTACCCTTAATGAAATTTTTATATATAACTAATTTTATAATTAAAAACGAAATTTAAAAAATAAAATTAGATAAGTACAGTATGTTATTATCTTAGATAATAAAGAATAATTAATATAATAAGTTTATAAAAAAACAAAAACAAGATAATTCTTATATATGTTATTATTATCTAAATATAATATTGTAACAACATGATAATGCTTATAGATCTTAATTTTATATAAAATTGATTTTGGCTTTTAAAAATAATATCATTATAGTATAGAATTTAAAAACTAAAAACTAAAATTGATTTTAATTAAATATTAATCAAACAAAAACACTTGTATAAAGATACTTTTATTATATAATTAAATGTTCAAGTTAATGATACCTTTAGTGAAATTTATATATTTATATATAAATTAGTTAAAACCAAATTTTATGTTAGTGATATAAATTTTTATGTTATTATATTAGTTGATTTATTATAAATTAATAGGATAATTATCCACATGCATATTTAAAACATAAGATATCTTATAGAATGTTATACAATTATCTGAAAATAATCTTTTTTATTGTGAAAAATAAAAATGTAAGTTATAAAACAATTTAAAATTAAATATTAAGAAAAAAATATAAATATATTTTCAAAATATTTTATTATGTGGATGTTTTTCAACACTATAATAAGCATATAGATTTTGATGAAAATCATATAAAAATATTTTAATGTTTGATTTAGGTTTTTTAAAACTATAGAAAATAACTTATAATATTATTTAGAATTAATAAAATAATAAATATTCGTAAGAAAATTATGCCCGCATATGCGGGCACAACACCTAGTGTATCTTATAGTTTTGTTGAACCAACTAAACATGACAACATGAACGTTACACAACATGATTCTCATTCAACAGCGCACCATAACCATACAAAATCAAAAACAATTGTCAAATCCAGTAACATCTGCACACATTATCATAGTTCATTTCGAGATATATACATGGCAAAAGATCAACAAACAAATTAAGAGCAGAACTAGAGCATAGAACACCAAACAAAAACCTTACTCTCCTACCCATGGAAGAGGGATCATACTTGGAACATAAACATAGCCACAAAGGTTGGAGCGAGAATAGTCATGCACGTAGTCACGCTCTGTCACCTTATCATTTCTCACCCCATCCTCATCAATCTCATACAGAGTAAGGCAACGACAAACCTTATCACCTTCTCCTTCAACTCCCACGCACCATACAATAACACTCTTAGTCTTCACAAAGCAGTATACAGGACGAGCCGCCTCATCATCGATCCGTAACGCCGGAATGTCAGGACCGGACAAACTGAAATATTTGCTAAACGAGACATCACCATCACCATCACCCAACTTGCTTGAAACCCACACCTCAATGGTTCTTGATACTTCGTCTTGTTTTAACAAAGACAAGCTATCTCCATTTAAAGAAGCTAAGTGACTAATATCATAAGAAGGAGGACAGAAACATATCTCCTTGAATGATTCATCTGAGAAATCGAAACTCCAGATAAACTCTGTTTCTACTTCTTCATCCCTATAAGCAACCCAATACATGTTACCCATCACAGCCACACAGTTAAGCATGATAATCACACCCACATCAAGTTCCACATCAAGCGTCCTCCAAGAACTCGTTTTGCACTCATAAATCTCAACCTCTGGTTCATCTTCATGACGCTCAATCTCCCAAAGGCGGCTAGTAAACCTCAAGATCTTGTAACCATCGCTAGGCTTGTTTTTATATCCAATCCCGTGGTAGTCAGAGGTCGTGATACTTCGTGAGGGCTCGATCCATCTGAGGTTTCTCAAGACAGGATTCCAAAGTGCGAGGTTGGTGTGTCGTGATCCGTCGTCTCTGTACTTCAACATACCATACGCAACCAGCATGAACCCATCGCAGTGAACCATGTGTGTGTTGACCAAAGTATCAATCTTGAATGGATGTCGTAATAACTCGTTTGGGACTGGTGAAACTGAGATTTTTCTGGTTATTGGATCCATGATTTGTACCGTATCGGAGGCTCTTATGAAGTGTTCTTGAGTGCGTTGGAAGTGTTTGTAGATGAAACTGTGGTCGGTGATGAGAGTGTAGAGTTTCTTGCATGTTGGTTTTGATAGGACGAGAGCTTCCGCCGGAGTCTTGTAAAAGATTTCTTGTATTATCTCAGGTGGCAGCAGAGACAACGACCACGAACGCCTTGGAGAAGCCATGGACGAACGCTGTGAAAGATTCGAGTGGTATCAGAGTTTCTTGGATAAGAAGTTACTTGAGCACGAAGAAGAAGGAAACGGCTAAACAGTGTGGTTCTTTTAACCGTTAAAACAGTTATAAATTCAACTTAACCAAAAAAACACGAACCGGTTAACCTTATTGATTGAATGAAGCAAACGAACCGGTTTAGTAACCACCGTCTTTTGGTTAAAGATATCAGAGAATCTTGGATAATTATTCTTTTTCCTCCCTGTGATTCTTTAATCTTTTTTCTTTGGGGTAAAATTCCATTGACTGAATCAAACAAGCAAAAAAGTTAAAGATTCAACCTAAACAAAAACATGAAATCTTTGAATCTCATTGATTGAATAAGAAAACGAACCGGTTTAGTAACCACCGTTTTGGCAACGATGGTTTAGTAACCACCGGTTTGGGAATTAATAACTTGACGTCGTTGAATCAAAAATTTAACTGCTTAATCCTCAAAACAAGGCTGTTGGATTCTAAAAAATTCCAACGTATAATACAAGTTGAAAAGTTTGAAATTGTTGAATACCAAGCGGATGGGTCTTGCGAGACAAGTGTTGAAACGTGAAGGGAGAAAGCTAATAAGAGAGTGAATTCACAAATAGTAAATTTCAATTATTTTGCAACAAACAATTTAAAAAATAAATGTTTTACTAGAATTCATGACTTTTTATAATCTATAAATAGATACTATTCTCATTTCATTTGGATACAGGAAAACATATCAATTCTCACTATAATTTTTTATTTTAAATTTTTTTAGTTAAAATATAAATAAAAATTCCTAAAAATATGTATTTTTAATTATTTAATTTAGTTACAATAAAAAGTATTAATATGTAATTATTAATTTATAAAGATAAAAATATAAATTAAAATGATAGGATAAGATATTAATTTTGATTAAATAAAATTATTATATAGATTAAAAATGAGGTAGACGTTTAACAATATAGATGGAAGAAAAGATGATATAGAGTGTTAACAAAAAGTTAAGAGTGTTGAACTAACATTGTAGATAGTCTAACTTACCGCTTTACCTCCATGACATTAAAAGCAGTGTACCATACCATATGAATGACATAATCAGTGGCCATCTCTCAACTTCATTTCAGAGTTCAAACTCATGTCATTAGACTAAGTAGTTCAAGCTTTCAAGAATGTTTGTAAACTTAGTGAGGTTCTTTTGTCTAAACAGTGGTGATCTGTTACAAAAAAAAAAAGAACAGTGGATCACAACGACACAACATGTATGTGACTTTACTTGGAACTCAAGCTTGGACTAGATCTCTTAACTATTCTGTCACTGATTACTGGAGACCTTGGATGATAGACGTATGAGCTCATTAGAATCACACTCTGTTTTGGAAGATACACTAGGACTTGTACCAATAAACTGACATTTGTTACTATCAAAAGAAAGTCCCTTATCTTTGTGTCCATTCTAACGTTTTGATAGTGGTTTTCAATTATGATTTTTAACTGATCTGTGGGTTTTGATTGTAGGGAGCATGACACACTCGTCCAGAGTATAAACCCGAGGAGAGTTATGTCATATTACAAAGGTCAACCTCTTAAACAAGAAAACTATTATCAGAAAACTACGCCCCATACAAGCACTGATACATAACATGCTACAAAAGTGGACCATAACCAAAAACTTTATAAGATCGTAATACAAAATCCAATGTTAAATTCAGTAACATCTGCACAGTATTATAGTTCCTTTCGAGATATATACATGGAAGAAGATCAACGAACAAAGAGTGGGATCATACATGGAAGTGGGATCAAGAAAGAAAGCTTATAGAACAAGAAAGAAAACCCTAATCTCTTACCCATGGAAGTGGGATCATACTTGGAACGTACACATAGCCACAAACGAAGGAGCCAGAATAGTCATGCATGTAGTCACGCTCTGTCACCTTTTCATTTCTCACCCCATCCTCATCAATCTCATACAGAGTAAGGCAACGACAAACCTTATCACCTTCTCCTTCAACTCCCACGCACCATGCGATGACACTCTTAGTCTTGACAAAGCAATAAACAGCATAAGCCGCATTATCATGGAGCCGTAACGCCGGAAGATCAGGACCGGACAAACTGAAATACTTGCTAAACGAGACATCACCATCACCCAACTTACTTGAAACCCACACCTCAATGGTTCTTGATACTTGCTCTTGTTGTAGCAAAGACAAGCTATCTCCATTGAAAGACGATAAGTGACTATTATCATAAGAAGGAGGACAGAAACATATATCCTTAAATGTTTCATCCGAGAAATCGAAACAACGAATGAACTCTTCTTCATCCTCTTCTTCTTCTTCATCATCTCTGTAAACAATCCAGTACATGTTACCCATCACAGCCACACAGTTACGCATGATATTCACATTCAGATCAAGCTCCACATCAAGCGTCCTCCAAGAACTTGTGTTGCACTCGTAAATCTCAACCTTTGGTTCATCTTCATAACGCTCAATCTCCCAAGGGCGGCTAGTAAACCTCAAGATCTTGTAACCATTCTTGTTCTTGTCGTATCCAATCCCGTGGTAGTCAAAGCTCGTGATGCTTCGTGAGGGCTCGATCCATCTGATGTTTCTCAAGACAGGATTCCAAAGTGCGAGGTTGGTGTCTCTTGATCCGTCGTCTTTGTACTCAACCAGCATGAATCCATCGCAGTGAACCATGTGTGTGTTAACCAAAGTATCAATCTTGAATGGATGTTGTAATAACTCGTTTGGGACTGGTGAAACTGAGATTTTTCTGGTTATTGGATCCATGATTTGTACCGTATCAGTGGCTCTTAGGAAATGTTCTTGAGAGCGTTGGAAGTGTTTGTGGATGAAAGTTTCGTCGGTGATGAGAGTGTACAGTTTCTTGCACGTTGGCTTTGATCGGACGAGAGCTTCCGCGGGAGTCTTGTAAAAGATTTCATGTATTATCTCCGGTGGCAGCAGAGACAACGACCACGAACGCCTTGGAGAAGCCATGGACGAACGCTGTGAAAGATTCGAGTGGTATCAGAAAGAAACGACTAAACAATGTGGTTCTTTTAACCGTTCGTTAAAACAGTTAAAGATTCAACCTAACCAAAAATTACGAACCGGTTAACCTTATTGATTGAATGAAGAAAAGGAACCGGTTTAGTTTCACTGTCTTCTAAATATGGTATAAATATTATAATTGATATGTAATCCAAATATTTTATTTTATTTTCAGTTTTGTTTTTGTTAAATAATACTTCTTTAAACTACACACCTATTCATGTTTAACATAACAAATATACAAAAATGAAATATTGACCAAAATGAAACAAAAGATGCAACAAAATTATGAAAAACTATAATTTTATTGAACATGTTATGACCCAACACCTAATAATCAAAGAATATTATTTAAACAAATCTAAAAATTGCTAAGTTTCAAATATTTAAACAGATTTTTGAAATCACAAATTTTAAATGTCACTGTGTTTATCTTTTTCCATAAGTAGTGCCGGTCCAACATTTTTATTTTTTTCTTGATGTCGTAAACTCACTTAAAACTTTATGACCTTATTATGCATGTAATCTTTTTTTATCATGTCCTATATGCAACTAAAATTATTATTTTAAATCATAATGTCATAAGCGGTCGTTTACGCTACTGACCGACCATGGCTCCGACTGGTACAGACCATTGTTATAGGCTGTAGTTTTAGACTCTAGACTGTAAAGACTTGGTTTTTAAAACTTTGGATTTTGTCTAAAACCTAAAATTGTGGTTTTAGAAAAACATGAACAAAATAGAAAAATATTTTTAAAAATTGGCTTTAAAAACTTTACAAGAAATTTTAAGTGGTCTAAAGCATAAAGTCTGATTGCTTAAAATTTTGACTTTAATGACTTTACAAAACCTAAAGCTTAGAAAGCCATAATACCAATCGTAGCCCATGTCCATAAGAACAGCTTTTCATGGGAAGAATAACTTCAGATTTCTGATAGTAATATTTTGTGTAACAAATCTAGGATTTTCCAGCATTTTGTGAAAGTTTAAGCTACAAAATTATACTATGTTATGATAAAATTTTCAACTTTGAAACATTCAGAAAAGAATATGATAGAGAGTGTTGAGAAAAAAAGAGAAGAAATGAATGTAAATACACTTTGCTACATTTAAAAACAAAATAAAATTACCAAGAAGATGAAACTGTCGAGAGTCGAGACGAAGAGGGAACATAAAGATTCTTCATCTCTGCTAGTATTTCTACACCCAATAAAAGAGAAAGAAAGAGAAATATATATAGAAAAACAAAATTTGGTTAATTGAATATTTATAAGAGGTTGAAGCAGATGACTCTGAGTGGGAAGGATTTAAAGTCATTTTGGAACGTGTGTTTGTAAAAAAATAGGGATTTTCGTTTTACAGTTACAGGAACAACTGAAATCAACTGAGATTATTATACTTTTTTTTTTGTTGAACAATGACACGTGTCAAAATTTTATTGGTTGACTGATCTATGTTTTAGTATATAAAAGATGAGCAATCTGCTCATGAGGTTGTTGAACGTGTTAATACCCCTGTTCAAAAACGCAACCTCGGCACCTGGTTAATCGCCGGAATTACGTGAGCCGGCGGAGCACTGCCGCGAGTTGGTGTTAATCGGAGTATTAATTGGAGAACTTTAAAGAATCATCATTTTTGTAAATTTTAGGTACCAAGTCACATATATCTCTTAGATATGTTCTATTTTGATTAAAATATTCAACATTAGCATGATTAAACTTTGAAATCGTAAAAAGAAAAAAAACAAAAGCGACTGTTGCTTTTTAAGAAAATACAGAGATGTAGGTTGAAGATAGGGATAATTTTGTCTTTCACCAGTTCATTAAATCTAAATATTGGAAATAGTGACAAAATGTGTCGAAAGACATTCGAAACCGGGCCTGGCGAGGTTTGGTGAAGCTCATGACCACTAGACTAGGCATCATCGACAGTTTTAGAACACATATTAATTAAATAATCCTTAAAAATATATGAAAACCCTAAAATTACTCTCCGATTAGTCCCCATATAATCTTCGATTAATTGATTCGGCGCTAGGCGCTACCCGACCGCACGCGTAGCGTCTAACAATTTTTCGAACATTGGTTAATACAAGTTGAAATGTTTGAATTTGTTAAAGACCAAGTGACTGGGTCTTGCAGAGACAAGTGGTGAATCGTGAGGGGTAAAGTTAGTGAAAGAGTGAATTCTCATGCTAAATACAAAGTGAGTGGGCCATGTACATGTGATGATTATATACATTAGTTTTTCGTTTCAGATTTTAATTTTTTGATTTGGTTTTTAATTTCTAAGTTTTAGGTTTTTGATTTTGCTGTATTTTTAGTTTTCAAAAAGTAAAATATTTATCTTTTTCTTACTTTTTATGATTTATATATATATACATATATATATATTTAAATTGACTGACTGTTTTAAAAAATTAATATAATATATTGTATTAATAAAATATTTAATTTAATAATTTTTATTTATTATTTCGTGTATATAATAATTATTACAACTGTTTGATGATTTTATATAAATTAATAACTATTTACAATATTAATATTATATAAAATATCTAATTTATTTACAGATATGAAAAAAAATATTTTACATAAAGGTTTATATGATATATTATTTACAAAACAATTTATGGTTACTTTATCTTTATAAAAATATTATTTATTTAATTAAAATATAAAAACTCAAAAACAATTCTTTAGTTAGCAAATGGATAAATTAAAAATATATATATTAACAAGAAAACTGGGAAGAAGAAGACGCAAACATTTTGGTAGCACCAGAAGTGGTTTTGTGGGGATAAACAAAAGAACCATATGCAGAGAAATATTCTTCTATCTCCTTCTGGACAACATCGAGAGGAAGGGAATTGTCATATCCCGTAACCTTGGCCCTAATAAACATTGTAGGAGATCATTTTATCAACAAAGACAGACCGAATTCTCCAATAATAAAAAATTAGTTACCAAAAAAAAAAAAATTTTTACTCGTGTTGGTACATAAGGAGTGCCGAGTGTGGGTTCTTTCATCGGGTCCAAGACATTATTAAGGTAAGTTTCGTGAAACGGGTAAGACTTAATTTGTAAAATATGTCCTCCCATAGGAAAGAGGTAAACATTATAAAAGATACCAATGAATGACAACAAAATCATTCATAGGAAAGAGGTAAACATTATAAAAGATACCAACGTCAGTTACTTACAAAATTAAAGGGTTGTATTATAATTGTACTTCAGCGAAAATATGCTTTTCTTCTAAAAAAAGTCATATGTAATAAATTTCTTTGGTTTTGAAAAGAGATCAGTATTTTACATTCAAGGTTTAAATTAGACTATTGTAAGATATAAACATCAGAAAACTATTTTTAAGATGCAAAATAACATATTATCATTGTTAAGAAACACAAATACTATATTTTGCATATACATATAAACACTATCTGTGCATAGCAAGGGACATATACTAGTAATTATTTAATGCCGATGAACGGAATCTTGATATGTTTTGTAGAATGAAATAAGTAATATTTGTGCTTTGTTCTCAAATATGTACTTTTTCTACAGATTGAAGATACATGAGGAGAGTTCATCAAGGCGTAAAACTGATGAGGATGTTCAGGAATGAGCTGTTCCTGCTTATCTTCTTGATCGTGAGAATACCCCTCGGGCTAAGGTTTGTTTTTTTTGTTTCGGAGTTGATGTAGGTTCTTAGCAACACTATTAACAAAAGAGGAAAAGTATGTGTTTAGTTTGAGATGCTAAGCTTTGTTCTTACTCATCATCATCATAGTGAGGATGTACAAGCATAAATGGCACCCCAAAGCTCTTTGTCCCTCGAATTTTTTTTTTCTATGGAGTTTGTTGTGTATAACCACAAAAGTATACTAGAAAATTTACACTTCATGTCTAAAATATGGCCATTTTTTACACATCATTTGTGATTCTTTTGGCTGTTTTTAGGAAATGTAATTGCTTGCAAACTTTTTATTTTTAAGAACCCTAAATTAAAATACTTGCAAGGGAGCACTAAAATCTCAAATCTTTTAACTAAGTCTCTTAATTATCATTTACTACTTAAAATATTAAAAAGTAATTAAAAGACGGATCTTTGGGATAATGATGCTCTTAATCAAAAGGGAAGACGCTCTATTTCCCCCTGAGAAGTATCATATATCACCAGATCCACACAAACTTTGGCTCTCGTTCTATTTCCACACAACTACTATGTTTAAGTCTCCTTTCTCCCCAGAAAACAAAGTTCGAAGTCTCTATCTCCATACCGCCGATTTTAATGGTTTTTCTGGGTGAACCAACATTAAACCGAAATAAACCTTTTCAGACATAACCAAACCTAGTTTAATAAACCGAGTCATCACCCACCCGACCCGAAAACATTGTCTTTCTATTTCTTCACCAGAAACTCATTTCGTGAGGAACCCTAAAAATCGAATTGGGAAAATTGAATTGGGAGAGAAAAGTGAAACTGAAAGATGAGTGATGTTTCTGGAGCTTCAAGTGGATCGTCAATGACTCGTCCAGGGAGAAGGATCATGGGTGTCCCAAAACAGTGTTGGTGCGGGTATGAAGTGAAGACATTCATGTCAAAATCTGAGAAAAATCCGTACCGTCGTTACCATAGGTGTTCTTTTGCTGCTGCAAAAAAGGTAATGCTCACACCTAATACATTTAATCCTCAAAAACTCAGATTCTAACTTGATTTCTTTTAGCTTGAGAATGATAATCATTCTTTCAAGTGGATGGATGAGTCTTTGTTAGACGAGATAGAGGCTTTGAAGAACAAAACGAATAGGCTTGAAGAAATGGTGAAAGAAATTCTCATGGAAAGAACAGAAGGTGAGAAGAATGCATTTGAGAAGATAGAAATGAAGCTAGAGAAAGAGGTCTTTGAGAGAATGGAGGAGCTGTTGGTAGAAGCAAAATGGAACATGAAGAAAATGTGTGTTGCTGTTGTAATAGGTTGTATGTTGGGGTTTGCCATCATCAAATTTGTGTGATGAATTTTATTTCAGTTCAGTTTGTGTTATGCAATGAAAACTTGTATCTTGTACTTGACTTTGTTATGTTTGGGAAGCTATGTTTAAATGAAAAATGTTGTCTTTCATGTTCGTGAAAATGAATACCAAAACAAATATGACAATGCTAACAAATTTGAAACAGATTTTGGTTAAACATGCATGATAGATTCATGTTCATACATAAAGAAGAGAAGACCAACACCACTTGTTCATACATGAAGAATGACAATACCCGAAAACAACCAAATCCCAACTTCCATAGAAAAAAACCACAAATCCGAAAAAGAGAGAAGACACAACCAAAAAAAATATTTGTGCTCTTCCTCTCCTACTCCGTCTCTTATATATAGAAATATCTTCAAGCTTGTGAAGATTCACCTTGACTGACAAATGATTGAGATGGTTCACCTTGTGTACCCTATAAGATCAAGAAACAAGTTGTATGTCAATTATGAAAGGAGACTGTAATATATGAAAGAAATAATGAAAAATACCTTCTTCTTATGAAAACGAATGTTGTGGTTGGGTGAACCACAAAGTCCACAATGCATGATGCGTTTCTTGTCCTCTGTCGCGCTATTTGCTGCTCTTCATCGTGCTCCTCTTCATCTGCATCACTGTCAGTCTCAGAATCTGGATATATATTGTGACGGATGGGAGGTTCATCTGTGAAGGCGGCTACATCTTCTTCCACCCGAAACGCGTTTCTCTCTATCTCTTCTTCGTCGTCTGATTCGTCCGTAAGAGAGGGATTCGAGTTCTCACCGCCTGTAGACATGATTCCGACAACAATCAGCCAGAATCCAAAAAAATCGTCGGCTTCTTTTTTTCGTTTGATTTCTGGGGAGAACTAGGGTTTACGTTTTCTGAAACAATTGGGGATTTGGGGATTTTTCTTATATTCGGGTTAACCAATTAACAATTGGGTCTTAATCCGGTTTAATTCAAGTATAATAGGATCTTAGGTGGATAACTTTGGTTTATAGTTGGGTAACAATGAGTTACGGTTTAATATAAACAGTAAACCGAGTTTAATCTAAGCTTATGTGTATTTCGGTCATTAACTTCGACAGTATGGAGATAGAGACTTCGAACTTTGTTTTCTGGGGAGAAAGGAGATTTAAACATAGTATTTGTGTGGAAATAGAACGAGAGCCAAAGTCTGTGTGGGTCTGGTGATATATGATACTTCTCAGGGGGAAATAGAGCGTCTTCTCNCAGTAAACCGAGTTTAATCTAAGCTTATGTGTATTTCGGTCATTAACTTCGACAGTATGGAGATAGAGACTTCGAACTTTGTTTTCTGGGGAGAAAGGAGATTTAAACATAGTATTTGTGTGGAAATAGAACGAGAGCCAAAGTCTGTGTGGGTCTGGTGATATATGATACTTCTCAGGGGGAAATAGAGCGTCTTCTCTAATCAAAAAGGGATTTTCTGAACGTGTGGGGGTTGGTTAATCAACGGTTTACGCACGCGAGATGAATAGGAAGCAAAAGCTGGTTGGATGTGGGTCCCATAGATACTATAAAGAAGAAAGGAAAAAAGAATCCGACCTGCCGGAATCGAACCAGCGACCTAAAGATTTCTTTGGGATTACCCACTACAGTCTTCCGCTCTACCAACTGAGCTAAGGTCGGTTTGACATTAAATCCACATGTTTCTTATATATACTAGTTTTAAATGGGCCTAAAATTTATGTCTTAACCAAATCCAAAAGGATCATGTACGTGATGACTTTCTAGCTGGACACAATCAGAAGAGCAAGCCCATTTTTCCTGCTATGTATCTTATAGTTTTGTTGAACCAACTAAACATGACAACATGAACGTTACACAACATGATTCTCATTCAACAGCGCACCATAACCATACAAAATCAAAAACAATTGTCAAATCCAGTAACATCTGCACACATTATCATAGTTCATTTCGAGATATATACATGGCAAAAGATCAACAAACAAATTAAGAGCAGAACTAGAGCATAGAACACCAAACAAAAACCTTACTCTCCTACCCATGGAAGAGGGATCATACTTGGAACATAAACATAGCCACAAAGGTTGGAGCGAGAATAGTCATGCACGTAGTCACGCTCTGTCACCTTATCATTTCTCACCCCATCCTCATCAATCTCATACAGAGTAAGGCAACGACAAACATTATCACCTTCTCCTTCAACTCCCACGCACCATACAAGAACACTCTTAGTCTTCACAAAGCAGTATACAGGACGAGCCGCCTCATCATCGATCCGTAACGCCGGAATGTCAGGACCGGACAAACTGAAATATTTGCTAAACGAGACATCACCATCACCATCACCCAACTTGCTTGAAACCCACACCTCAATGGTTCTTGATACTTCGTCTTGTTTTAACAAAGACAAGCTATCTCCATTTAAAGAAGCTAAGTGACTAATATCATAAGAAGGAGGACAGAAACATATCTCCTTGAATGATTCATCTGAGAAATCGAAACTCCAGATAAACTCTGTTTCTACTTCTTCATCCCTATAAGCAACCCAATACATGTTACCCATCACAGCCACACAGTTAAGCATGATAATCACACCCTCATCAAGTTCCACATCAAGCGTCCTCCAAGAACTCGTTTTGCACTCATAAATCTCAACCTCTGGTTCATCTTCATGACGCTCAATCTCCCAAAGGCGACTAGTAAACCTCAAGATCTTGTAACCATCGCTAGGCTTGTTTTTATATCCAATCCCGTGGTAGTCAGAGGTCGTGATACTTCGTGAGGGCTCGATCCATCTGATGTTTCTCAAGACAGGATTCCAAAGCGCGAGGTTGGTGTCTCTTGATCCGTCGTCTCTGTACTTCAACATATTATACGCAACCAGCATGAACCCATCGCAGTGAACCATGTGTGTGTTGACCAAAGTATCAATCTTGAATGGATGTCGTAATAACTCGTTTGGGACTGGTGAAACTGAGATTTTTCTGGTTATTGGATCCATGATTTGTACCGTATCGGAGGCTCTTATGAAGTGTTCTTGAGTGCGTTGGAAGTGTTTGTAGATGAAACTGTGGTCGGTGATGAGAGTGTAGAGTTTCTTGCATGTTGGTTTTGATAGGA
This sequence comes from Eruca vesicaria subsp. sativa, assembly GCA_932364175.1. Taxonomy (NCBI): domain Eukaryota; kingdom Viridiplantae; phylum Streptophyta; class Magnoliopsida; order Brassicales; family Brassicaceae; genus Eruca; species Eruca vesicaria. Next base: position 103,134 of record CAKOAT010011114.1, read on the forward strand.
CGAGAGCTTCCGCCGGAGTCTTGTAAAAGATTTCTTGTATTATCTCAGGTGGCAGCAGAGACAACGACCACGAACGCCTTGGAGAAGCCATGGACGAACGCTGTGAAAGATTCGAGTGGTATCAGAGTTTCTTGGATAAGAAGTTACTTGAGCACGAAGAAGAAGGAAACGGCTAAACAGTGTGGTTCTTTTAACCGTTAAAACAGTTATAAATTCAACAACCAAAAAAACACGAACCGGTTAACCTTATTGATTGAATGAAGCAAACGAACCGGTTTAGTAACCACCGTCTTTTGGTTAAAGATATCAGAGAATCTTGGATAATTATTCTTTTTCCTCCCTGTGATTCTTTAATCTTTTTTCTTTGGGGTAAAATTCCATTGACTGAATCAAACAAGCAAACAAGTTAAAGATTCAACCTAAACAAAAACATGAAATCTTTGAATCTCATTGATTGAATAACAAAACGAACCGGTTTAGTAACCACCGTTTTGGCAACGATGGTTTAGTAACCACCGGTTTGGGAATTAATAACTTGACGTCGTTGAATCAAAAATTTAACTGCTTAATCCTCAAAACAAGGCTGTTGGATTCTAAAAAATTCCAACGTATAATACAAGTTGAAAAGTTTGAAATTGTTGAATACCAAGCGGATGGGTCTTGCGAGACAAGTGTTGAAACGTGAAGGGAGAAAGCTAATAAGAGAGTGAATTCACAAATAGTAAATTTCAATTATTTTGCAACAAACAATTTAAAAAATAAATGTTTTACTAGAATTCATGACTTTTTATAATCTATAAATAGATACTATTCTCATTTCATTTGGATACAGGAAAACTAGGGCTGGGCAATCGGGGTCCCAATCGGGTTTCGGTTCGGGTTCATTCGGATTTCGGGTTTTCGGGTTCATGAATTTCAGCCCCATTCGGATATTATAAAAATTTGGGTCGGATTCGTTTCGGGTTTAGTCGGGTTCGATTCGGGTTTAGTAACATGTCCAAGATCCGGTTGAACCCGAAATAGTTTCGGTTTCGGATACTAATCGGGTTATCAGTTCTAAAAATACTAATTTATACTCAATTAAACTCACTAGATTTTCAATCATTTTATTAAATTTGTGTATTTAGCTTCTACAAACCATACTGTTCTCCTTCAAAATAATATTGTGAAACTCATCTATCAACCATATAAAATTTGTCAATGAACTATATGTGACAACACTAAACATATCATGATTAATGGCAAACCAAAACCTTGTATGAACGAAATATAATACATAATGAAACATAAAAAATTAAAGTTAACAACTAACAATTCTATAAACATAAGAAGTGCTATTTAAACTTTTAAAAACAACATTATATAAACTTCAAAACAAATTTATTCATAACTTAACTTCAAATGTAATGTCAATCATAAACATTAATATTAACCAAATAACACTATATATTAGACTAAATATTTGAGTTAATTATTTATATCATAACTAATTATTGTAGGTACTCAATAATATATTAATCTGTTTTGGAAACATATTAGAAGTTTAGATTGGATATGATACAAGTTTTTTTGGAATTTTAAAGTTTCGGGTTCTTTCGGATATCCATTTAAGTTCAGGTAACACCCATAACCCGAAATACCGTAAAACAAGATCCATTCGGTACTTATGTCGGGTTCGGATCGGTTCGGATTCCTTTTTATCGGATCGGATTCGGTTCGGATTTTCGGGTTCGGTTTTTTTTGCCCAGCCCTAAGGAAAACATATCAATTCTCACTATAATTTTTTTTTTTTAATTTTTTTAGTTAAAATATAAATAAAAATTCCTAAAAATATGTATTTTTAATTATTTAATTTAGTTACAATAAAAAGTATTAATATGTAATTATTAATTTATAAAGATAAAAATATAAATTAAAATGATAGGATAAGATATTAAATTTTATTAAATAAAATTATTATATAGATTAAAAATGAGGTAGACGTTTAACAATATAGATGGAAGAAAAGATGATATAGAGTGTTAACAAAAAGTTAAGAGTGTTGAACTAGCATTGTAGATAGTCTAACTTACCGCTTTACCTCCATGACATTAAAAGCAGTGTACCATACCATATGAATGACATCATCAGTGGCCATCTCTCAACTTCATTTCAGAGTTCAAACTCATGTCATTAGACTAAGTAGTTCAAGCTTTCAAGAATTTTTGTAAACTTAGTGAGGTTCTTTTGTCTAAACAGTGGTGATCTGTTACAAAAAAAAAAAAAGAACAGTGGTGATCACAACGACACAACATGTATGTACCTTTCCGTGGGACTCAAGCTTGGACTAGATCTCTTAACTATTCTGTCACTGATTACTGGAGACCTTGGATGATAGGCGTATGAGCTCATTAGAATCACACTCTGTTTTGGAAGATACACTAGGACTTGTACCAATAAACTGACATTTGTTACTATCAAAAGAAAGTCCCTTATCTTTGTGTCCATTCTAACGTTTTGATAGTGGTTTTCAATTATGATTTTTAACTGATCTGTGGGTTTTGATTGTAGGGAGCATGACACACTCGTCCAGAGTATAAACCCGAGGAGAGTTATGTCATATTACAAAGGTCAACCTCTTGAACAAGAAAACTATTATCAGAAAACTACGCCCCATACAAGCACTGATACACAACATGCTACAAAAGTGGACCATAACCAAAAACTTTATAAGATCGTAATACAAAAACCAATGTCAAATTCAGTAACATCTGCACAGTATTATAGTTCCTTTCGATATATATACATGGAAGAAGATCAACGAACAAAAAGCAAAACGAAAGCTTATAGAACAAGAAAGAAAACCCTAATCTCTTACCCATGGAAGTGGGATCATACTTGGAACGTACACATAGCCACAAACGAAGGAGCCAGAATAGTCATGCATGTAGTCACGCTCTGTCACCTTATCATTTCTCACCCCATCCTCATCAATCTCATACAGAGTAAGGCAACGACAAACCTTATCACCTTCTCCTTCAACTCCCACGCACCATGCGATGACACTCTTAGTCTTCACAAAGCAATAAACAGCATAAGCCGCATCATCATGGAGCCGTAACGCCGGAAGATCAGGACCGGACAAACTGAAATACTTGCTAAACGAGACATCACCATCACCCAACTTACTTGAAACCCACACCTCAATGGTTCTTGATACTTGCTCTTGTTGTAGCAAAGACAAGCTATCTCCATTGAAAGATGATAAGTGACTATTATCATAAGAAGGAGGACAGAAACATATATCCTTAAATGTTTCATCCGAGAAATCGAAACAACGAATGAACTCTTCTTCATCCTCTTCTTCTTCTTCATCATCTCTGTAAACAATCCAGTACATGTTACCCATCACAGCCACACAGTTACGCATGATATTCACATGCACATCAAGCTCCACATCAAGCGTCCTCCAAGAACTTGTGTTGCACTCGTAAATCTCAACCTTTGGTTCATCTTCATAACGCTCAATCTCCCAAGGGCGGCTAGTAAACCTCAAGATCTTGTAACCATTCTTGTTCTTGTCGTATCCAATTCCGTGGTAGTCGTAGCTCGTGATACTTCGTGAGGGCTCGATCCATCTGATGTTTCTCAAAACAGGATTCCAAAGTGCGAGGTTGGTGTCTCTTGATCCGTCGTCTCTGTACTTCCACATTTTGTACTCAACCAGCATGAACCCATCGCAGGGAACCATGTGTGTGTTAACCAAACTATCAATCTCGAATGGATGTTGTAATAACTCGCTTGGGACTGGTAAAACAGAGTTTTTTCTCGTCGTTGGATCCATGATTTGTACCGTATCAGTGGCTCTTAGGAAGTGTTCTTGAGAGCGTTTGAAGTGTTTGTGGATGAAACTGTGGTCGGTGATGAGAGTGTACAGTTTCTTGCACGTCGGTTTTGACCGGACGAGAGCTTCCGCGGGAGTCTTGTAAAAGATTTCATGTATTATCTCCGGTGGCAGCAACGACAACGACCACGAACGCCTTGGAGAAGCCATGGACGAACGCTGTGAAAGATTCGAGTGGTATCAGAAAGAAACGACTAAACAATGTGGTTCTTTTAACCGTTCGTTAAAACAGTTAAAGATTCAACCTAACCAAAAAATACGAACCGGTTAACCTTATTGATTGAATGAAGAAAAGGAACCGGTTTAGTTTCACTGTCTTCTAAATATGGTATAAATATTATAATTGATATGTAATCCAAATATTTTATTTTATTTTCAGTTTTGTTTTTGTTAAATAATACTTCTCTAAACTACACACCTATTCATGTTTAACATAACAAATATACAAAAATGAAATATTGACCAAAATGAAACAAAAGATGCAACAAAATTATGAAAAACTATAATTTTATTGAACATGTTATGACCCAACACCTAATAATCAAAGAATATTATTTAAACAAATCTAAAAATTGCTAAGTTTCAAATATTTAAACAGATTTTTGAAATCACAAATTTTAAATGTCACTGTGTTTATCTTTTTCCATAAGTAGTGCCGGTCCAACATTTTTATTTTTTTCTTGATGTCGTAAACTCACTTAAAACTTTATGACCTTATTATGCATGTAATCTTTTTTTATCATGTCCTATATGCAACTAAAATTATTATTTTAAATCATAATGTCATAAGCGGTCGTTTACGCTACTGACCGACCATGGCTTTTGACTTTAATGACTTTACAAAACCTAAAGCTTAGAAAGCCATAATACCAATCGTAGCCCATGTCCATAAGAACAACTTTTCATGCGAAGAATAACTTCAGATTTCTGATAGTAATATTTTGTGTAACAAATCTAGGATTTTCCAGCATTTTGTGAAAGTTTAAGCTACAAAATTATACTATGTTATGATACAATTTTCAACTTTGAAACATTCAGAAAAGAATATGATAGAGAGTGTTGAGAAAAAAGAGAAGAAATGAATGTAAATACACTCTGCTACATTTAAAAACAAAATAAAATTACCAAGAAGATGAAACTGTCGAGAGTCGAGACGAAGAAGGAACATAAAGATTCTTCATCTCTGCTAGTATTTCTACACCCAATAAAAGAGATAGAAATAGAAATATATATAGAAAAATAAAATTTGGTTAATTGAATATTTATAAGAGGTTGAAGCAGATGACTCTGAGTGGGAAGGATTTAAAGTCATTTTGGAACGTGTGTTTGTAAAAAATAGGGATTTTCGTTTTACAGTTACAGGAATAACTGAAATCAACTGAGATTATTATACATTTTTTTTTAGAACAATGACATGTGTCAAAATTTTATTGGTTGACTGATCTATGTTTTAGTATATAAAAGATGAGCAATCTGCTCATGAGGTTGTTGAACGTGTTAACACCCCTGTTCAAAAACGCAACCTCGGCGCCCGGTTAATCGCCGGAATTACGTGAGCCGGCGGAGCACCGCCGCGAGTTGGTGTTAATTGGAGTATTAATTGGAGAACTTTAAAGAATCATCATTTTTGTAAATTTTAGGTATCAAGACACATATATCTCTTAGATATGTTCTATTTTGATTAAAATCTTCAACATTAGCATGATTAAACTTTGAAATCGTAAAAAGAAAAAAAACAAAAGCGATTGTTGCTCTTTAAGAAAATGCAGAGACGTAGGTTGAAGATAGAGATATTTTTGTCTTTCACCAGTTCATTAAACCTAAATATTGGTCTTTCACCAGTTTCATTAAACCTAAATATTGGAAATAGTGGCAAAATGAGTCGCAAGACATTCGAAACCGGGCCTGGCGAGGTTTGGTGAAGCTCATGACCACTAGACTAGGCATCATCGACGGTTTTAGAACACATATTAATTAAATAATCCTTAAAAATATATGAAAACCCTAAAATTACTCTCCGATTAATTGATTCGGCGCTAGGCGCTACCCGACCGCACGCGTAGCGCCTAACGATTTTTCGAACATTGGTTAATACAAGTTGAAATGTTTGAACTTGTTAAAGACCAAGTGACTGGGTCTTGCAGAGACAAGTGGTGAATCGTGAGGGGTAAAGTTAGTGAAAGAGTACTGAATTCTCATGCTAAATACAAAGTGAGTGGGCCATGTACATGTGATGATTATATAAATTAGTTTTTCGTTTCAGTTTTTAATTTTTTGATTTGGTTTTTAATTTCTAAGTTTTAGGTTTTTGATTTTTGATTTTGCTGTATTTTTAGTTTTCAAAAAGTAAAATATTTATCTTTTTCTTACTTTTTATGATTTATATATATATATATATATATTTAAATTGACTGACTGTTTTAAAAATTAATATAATATATTGTATTAATAAAATATTTAATTTGATAATTTTTATTTATTATTTCCTGTATATAATAATTATTACAACTGTTTGATGATTTTATATAAATTAATAACTATTTATAATATTAATATTATATAAAATATCTAATTTATTTACAGATATGAACAAAATATTTTACATTAAGGTTTATATGATATATTATTTACAAAACAATTTATGGTTACTTTGTCTTTATAAAAATATTATTTATTTAATTAAAATATAAATTTTCTGGATTATGAATAAAATTAATTTTTGTATTAAAATCCCACAAAAGTTGGTTTTTGGTTTTTCTTCACAAATTAGTTAAAATTGTGAAATTAGTTTCCCTAAACTTAAGGAATCTATTTGTTTGAAAACTTGATTGGGAAACAAAATAGTTTTTACAAAAACAAAAACTAAAATCTAAAACTTGATTGAAAGAAAAAAATGGATTTTAGAACAACACAAATCAAAAAATAAAACAAAACTACAAATAATCAATCTAACAATTTTACTGGTTGTCAAATTTTTTAAAAATTTGTATATCCTCAGATTATTTTGCTGTAAACAATTATACTAGAATTCATATTTTTATGATTTATTAATAGAAACTATTTTCATTTTATTTTGATATAGAATTTTTTTTTGTCAAATTTCACTATAACTTTATTTTTAGTTTAGTTAAAATATAAATAAAATGACTAAAATATGTACTTTTAATTATTTAAGTTAGTTACAATATATCCCCATGACGCGAAAATTATAGAAAGCATACCACTTAACATGACTTAAATGGAAGATAGAAATGGGTGGCATTTCACCAAAAATGGAAAATATACGGTTAAGTCAGGGTACCAAGTTGAACGGGTGTATCCAGACGAAGAAAAACCGCCTCAGGGACCCACAGTGGACCTATTAAAAGCTTTTTGCTGGAAGGTACGGTGTCCTCCTAAGATAAAACATTTTCTATGGCAATTGCTATCTGATTGTATTGCTGTGAAGAAAAATCTGCAGGCGAGAGTGATACATGGTGATATATGGTGTGACAGATGTGGAGCCGTAGAAGAATCGGTTAACCATGTGTTTTTTGAATGGCCCCAGCACGTCAAGTTTGGGCACTATCAAAGATTCCTTCCAATCCAGCGAATTTTCCTACAGGGTCTCTTTTCACGAATATGGATCACTTATTTTGGCGAGTATTATCTAAAATGGATAATGACCACTTTGCATGGATATTGTGGTATATTTGGAAAAATGCGGAATAACAAAACTTTTACTAATTTGGACGTGGACCCCAAGGACACACTTACATTGGCAGAGATAGAATCAACTCTTCGGGAGGAAGTTCAAGTGGTACATCCTCAGGGAGTATCACAACAAGGGGAGGCAACGAGGGCGCTGGTGTTATACAGCTGGGTCATGGAAAGATAAGGAAATTTTTTCTGGCCAAGGCTGGTATAGTACGCTCGAAGGTTTTGTTGGTTTAATGGGAGCAATAAATGTCAGGGTTAGTCTATCACCTCTCCACTTTGAGGTGGAAGCGCTTATTTGGGCAATGGAAAGTATGAGGAATTTATGTCAATACCGTGTCACTTTTGCAACAGATTGTTCTCAATTGGTGAAGATGGTTTCGGAACCAGAAGAATGGCCAACATTGTCAAATTATCTAGAAGATATCAAGACACTTAAAGACAGTTTCCATAGCTTAGAGATCATCTATGTACCAAGAACGTTGAACTCACGGGCGGACAGTCTAGTATGCTAGGAAACATCGTCCTTTGTCGTTCACATGGATACAAAGCTACCGGTTTGGTTTGTAGAGTCTACATGAGTCTGTTTTCTTTCGAATGTCAAAAAAAAAGTTAGTTACAAGAGAAATTATTTTTAAATATATAATTATTAATTTATAAAGATAAAATATAAATTAAAATTGTTGGATAGGTGTTGAATTTTTCAAACAAAAATATTGTAGTGATTAATCAGGTGGATGTTTAACTATTGGGTGGTAGAAAAATACGATGATATCTATACTATTAAAGAAAAGCAGTTTTTAAAAATCGACTTATACAAGGTTACTGCACCTATTTATTAATGGTAAAATGATCATTTAACTAATATGTACATTGATATACCAATCGTCTATTATCTATTTTAACATATATTACTCGAACCACAATTTATTCTCTTTTAGTTCATATAAACTCACATATATTTTAGTATCTATACTATTAAAAAGGAATCAGTCTACTTATACAAGGTTAATACACATATTCACTGATGGTAAGATAGTCATTTTGCTTATTGGCAATGTTTTTAAACCCAACCCGAACACTAACCAGACGACTTACCGGATTATTGGGTCACTGGGTCGACCGCGGGTGAAGGTTGATATTTGGACATAACATAAACTTGTTTATCTTAAATATTTGGACAACAAATGAATAAATATTTCAAATATTTTTGGTATTTGGAGTATCGTTTAGCTATTTTAAAAATGTACATTTAACTATTTTATATATTTCTAAGTATTTTGGAAAAATGTACATTTAACCTCATGTAATTTGTATATTCTTAGATGTTAAATTTAAAAAATAATTAATATATTTAAGTTGATAAATCTGGTTCGAGTACACTCGGATACCCGAGATATTTCGATTCAGTTTTGGTTCTTTAGATACCAAAATTTCGAATCTGTTTGGATATCTATCCAATTTTGGTTAAATTTGTTTACTACTTTTTGGGTTAGATTTGGTTTGGTTATTTGGATTCAGTTTTTTGTCCAACCATATATTTTTTACTGTAACAAAAATTTAAACGAAAGAGATGATGATTTATATTGATTTAGGGTATGCAATAATTTTTAAACAAAACACACTCTATTATGCGCAATCCATTTAGTTAATTATTATAAATTGTTTAAGACCCATTAGAAAAACGATTGGCTGAATTAAAAAAAACGTTATCATTGATCAGAAAATTTGCAATGTGAGATTTTTACCATTTTTAGTAATTTATGATCGTTTTAAAAAATTAAAAATATAAAATATAAGAAAAAATCTATTTTTTATTATATGATTAATGTGATTGTTAAATTTCTTTTAATAATATAAAATTAATAAAAAGTAAAGGGGACAAAAATTGTTATCAAATCTTTATTATTCATAAACATTAATTGTGATAATATGTTAATCATATTAGGTAATTCCGTAGCTTTATCTAAGAAAATAATAGAAAATATTCTTTTGTAACTACTAATTAAATATGATAGTTAATATAATAAAAATAGAACATATGTTTAGTTGGACCAACATATTTCTCTAAGAGTTATGAAAATCATTCTCACTGTGACATGTGGTTACCAAAAATGTTGTAATGCTCAAGTATTAATATATAGAGGATGTAAACTACTAATCAAAAATATTATATGTGAAATTTTAAAATGTTTTATTAATTTATAGTTGTTTTAAAAAATTCAAAATATAACATTTATCAAAAAAAATCTAATTTTTTTTGTTATATAGTTAATGTTATTGTTTAATTTATTTTCACAATATAAGTTTAATAAAAATAGTAACGGCTATAAATTTTTTATATCAAATCTTCATATTCGAACCATTAATTGTCATATATATATATATATATATTATAACTATATTAGGTAATTCCATAAATTTTATTTAAGGAAATAATGAATAATAGTTTTATCTTTAGTTTAATAAAAAGTATATTATATGTTTATATGGATCAATATTTTTTTCTAGTATATTTGAGAAGCATTCTCATAATGACACGTGACTACAAAAACATGTTATTATGTTTCTCAATTAATATATATGGGATTTATCTCATTATAACATAGTATCTATGATTTTATTCGCATGTTATCATTTCATGTGTATACCACGTATAGAAATCAACATTGTTATTAAATAAAAAATGGGTATTTCAATAATTTTTTGTACATAATCAAAACATTTGTTATTGTATTATTTTGTACTGTTTATAATTTTTTACATATGATGATGTAAAACCAAACTTATATCTATTCACATCATAGTCATTTGTGTATATTGAATTGCCTTAGTAAGATGTATTTTTAAAAATCTATAATATACACTAAACATTACTCTAGGTTGTATCAGCGTAATTACTTGTTTTTCTTTGTTTTCCTCTTTCTCTCACTTTTTTATCTCCACCTAATTCCACTTTTCATATTTCACTCGATTACTCTAAAAAAGTACCAATCACGCTCTATATGACTAACAGCATCTGTGGCCATCCATGATCCTTATCTTAACTTCATGTCTTTAGAAGAAGTAGTTCAAGCGTCCAAGATTCTTTAACTTATGAGGTTCTTTTTGGCTGAACAGTGGCATGTATGTGCTTTTACTTGGGACTCAAGCTTGGATTGGATCTCATAACTATTTTCTCACTGAATACGGAAGAACTTGGATGATAGGCGTATGAGCTCATTAAACTCGCTCTGTTTTGGCAGATACACTAGGACTTGTACCAATAAACTGATATTTCCTAGCTACTATCAAAAGAAAGTCCCTTTTCTTTGTGGCCATTCTAATGTTTGTTTTGATAGTGGTTTTCACATATGCTTTCTAACTGATCTTTGACTTTTGATTGTAGGGAGCATGCCACACTAGTCCAGAGTATGAACCAGAGGAGAGTTATGTCATGTTACAGAGGTGGACCAATGGGCAACCTCTTGAACAAGAAAACTATTATCAGATTCAGAAGACTACGTACACCCATACCAGCAGTGAAAGCAACATATGCCCATTACTGAGACGGATTACACAACATGATTGAAAAGTGGACCATTACCTAAAACTTGTCAAGATTTTAATACAAATAAAAACAAAACTAATGTTAATTTGAGTAACATCTACACAGTATCATTGTTCATTTCGAGATACATGGAAGAAGATCAACGAACAAAGAGCAAAACGACAGCTTATAGAACAAGAAACAAAACCCTAATCTCTTACCCATGGAAGAGGGATCATACTTGGAATGTACACATAGCCACAAAGAGAGGCGCGAGAAAAGTCACTTTCTATCACCGTATAATTTCTCACCCCATCGTCATCAATCTGACACATAGGAAGACAAACCTTATCATCTTCTCCTTCAACTCCCACCCAGTAAAAAGGACGAGCCGCCTCATCATGGAATGGTAACGCCGGAATATCAGGACCGGACAAACTGAAATATTTGCTAAACGAGACAAAACAATCAACATCACCCAACCTGCTCGAAACCCACACCTCAATGGTTCTTGATACGAGGTCTTGTTGTAGCAATGACAAGCTATCTCCATTGAAAGACGCTAAGTGACTATTATCATAAGAAGAAGGACATACACATATAACTGTAAATGTTTCATCCGAGAAATCAAAACAACGAATGAACTCTTCTTCATCCTCTGTGTAAGCAACCCAATACATGTTACCCATCACAGCCACACAGTTACGCATGATATGCATATCCATATCGAGCTCGATATCAAGCGTCCTCCAAGAACTCGTCTTGCACTCGTAAATCTCAACCTCTGGTTCATCTTCATAACGCTCAATCTCCAAAGGGCAACTAGGAAACCTCAAGATCTTGTAACCATCGCTAGCCTTGTCTTTATATCCAATCCCGTGGTAGTCAGAGCTCGTGATGCTTCGTGCGGGCTCGATCCATCTGATGTTTCTCAAAACAGGATTCCAAAGCGCGAGGTTGGTGTCTCTTGATCCGTCGTCTCTGTACTTCCACATTTTGTACTCAACCAGCATGAACCCATCGCAGTGAATCATGTGTGTGTTAACCAAAGTATCAATCTTGAATGGATGTTGTAATAACTCGTTTGGGACTGGTAAAACAGAGTTTTTCCTTGTCGATGGATCCATGATTTGTACCTATTGAGATAATGATACATTATATTAGGATAAGGTTTAACATATTTGTACTTATCTATAGTCCTAATCTCCTCTGTATTAGGTTCGATATCCTTGTATATATATTCATGCTAGAACGTCAATAATACACACGCTTTACATTCATAACATGGTATCAGAGCAAGAATAGATCTAAAATCGCTTTGATATCGCTTCCGCATACTTACATCTTTCTTACTAAAATTTTATTTCCTACGCCTTAATCATGGCTGATACTACTTCTTCTTCTACTTCTACTTCTATCCCTACTACCTCTACAACTATTGATGCTGCAACCACAAACCTAATTACTGCTATCGAGTCGCACTATTTTCTGCATCCTTCTGATAATCCCGGAGTTTTGATTACACCAGTACTTCTACGTGGAGATAACTACTCAGAGTGGGCTACTGAGTTTTGGAACTCTCTTCAGGCAAAGCAAAAGATAGGTTTTCTAGATGGTTCTATTGTTAAACCTACTTCTAACCCGGAGCTTTCACGATGGACGGCTACTAATTCGATGATTGTTGGCTGGATCAGAACGTCAATTGATCCAGCGGTACGATCAACGGTTTCTCATATACCTGATGCTCTCAAACTTTGGGAATCTCTTCAGCGCCGTTTCTCTGTTAAGAATGGTGTTCGAAAACATATGTTGACAGACGAGATTACAAATTGTAAACAGAATGGGAAATCTGTTCTTGATTACTATGGTCGGCTCTCCAAGTTATGGGAAGAACTTCAGAATTTTGTACCGACTACTACATGTACTTGTTCTGCTGCAGCCGTCTTTGAGAAGGAACGAGAGGATGCTCGTATTCATAAATTTCTCTTCGGGCTTGATGATGTTCGTTTTGACTCTATACGATCTCAAATTATCGATGAAGATCCCCTACCCGATCTGAATACGGTTTACTCTCGTGTGATACGTGCTGAACAACACTTACTTACTACTCGAGTACAAGAAGCAAAGAACGAAGCAGTTGGTTTTTCGGCGCTTTCTGATCCTTCTTCTGTTGCATCAACTAATGTTCAACGCAGTCGTGATCCTAATCGGTTTTGTACTCACTGCAACCGCAAAGGTCATGAGGCGATTGAATGTTTTCTTCTTCACGGGTATCCGGATTGGTTTCTGGAACAACAACAACAGCAACAACGTTCTCCAAGTCCTAGTCAGCGCGGTCGTGGTGGTGGTCGTGGAGGACGTGGTCGTGGAAGAGCAAATCTTACTCGCTCTGCTCCTTCTACTTCAACCGATACGGGTGCTTCTTCGGATCAAATAGCGGCTCTCATTAGCCTTCTCCAGAATCAGCAAACTAAACTTACAACAGATCGACTGTCGGGTAAAACAAAACTAAACGATGTGATAATTGATACAGGTGCATCCCATCATATGACAGGCGATCTTACACTACTACGAGATGTTAAAAGCATTGCTCCATCTTCGGTTTCTTTTCCGAATGGACAAAAATCTCGAGCAACAAAGACTGGAACTCTTTATCTTAATGCTGATTACTTTCTGCTGGATGTTCTATTTGTTCCGGACTTCAACTGCACTCTGATCTCTGTTTCTAAATTACTTAAACAGACAGGGTGTGTTGCGATATTTACTGATACGCTTTGTGTTTTACAGGACCGTTTTACGAGGACCCTGATTGGAGCCGGTGAAGAGCGAGAGGGGGTCTACTATTTCACGGGTGTCAATGTTGCTAGAGTTAATCGGACTGAGAAAGTAAAAACTCCATCTTCTGTTCTTTGGCATAGACGTCTTGGCCACCCATCCTACAAAGTTATTTCTGCTTTACCTATGTTTCAGAATTTTTCTGTTGATCATACGACTTCGTGTGAGATTTGTTTTCAAGCTAAACAGTCTAGAGGAATTTTTAGTGAAAGTCTTAATAAAACTTCTGAGATTTTTGAGTTAATACACTGCGATGTTTGGGGTCCTTATCGTCATCCTTCTTCTTGTGGTGCTGTTTACTTCTTAACAATAGTTGATGATTTCTCAAGAGCAGTTTGGATATATCTCATGCTTGAGAAATCAGAAGTTAAATCATTGCTACCAAATTTTTTTACGATGACTGAGCGTCAGTTTGGTAAACAAGTCAAGACAATCAGGACAGACAATGGTACTGAATTTATGACGTTATCCTCCTATTTTCGTTCCTCTGGTGTGGTTCATCAAACCTCGTGCGTTGATACTCCTCAACAGAATGCACGAGTGGAGCGTAAGCATCGTCATATACTTAATATTGCGCGCGCATGTCTCTTTCAAGCGCGTCTTCCAGTTACATTTTGGGGCGAGAGTATACTCACTGCTGCTCATATTATCAATCGCACACCTACACCTGTCTTGAATGGCAAGACACCGTACGAAGTTTTACATGGTTCTCCACCGAATTTTGATCTTCTTAAGGTTTTTGGTTGCTTATGTTTTGCCCAACGAAGACCACGTAATACAGACAAGTTTGCAGAACGCAGTCGACGTTGTTTATTTGTTGGGTATCCAGTCGGTAAAAAGGCTTGGAAGGTCTATGACATTGAGACCAATGAGTTCTTCACTTCTCGTGATGTAGTGTTTCAAGAGGATCAATTTCCGGGAATCTCCGATTCTGAATATGTTTCGCCTAATCTACCTTTACCTGATATCGCGATCGATGACTGGCTTCTTCCTGTCTCCTTCCCACGCGATGCTTCTTCTTCTCTTCTACCTGAGGTCACAGTTCCTACTCTACCTAGTTCCCCTACAAACCCTACAGCTACTACTGAGCCCTCTGCTTCTAGTATACCTTCTCCCGTTCATCCTTCAGTTTCTCCTGAGTCTTCGTCCTCTCCACTACGCTCAACTGATACTTCATCTCCCTCGTCACCTTTACGTTCGTCTGTTATACCTACTGAGGTTGTGTCTCCAGGACTCCCTGAATTGCTTGGCCGCGGACATCGTGAACGCAAGGCATCTATTCTTCTCAAGGATTATGTCGTCAATGCTTCTATGCGTCAAGATAAACCCCCCCTTGCTCCTCATCTCTCCACTCTTGCGTCCTCTACTACGGTCTCAGGTAACTCACTTTATCCTATCTCTGATTATTTGGCTGATTCTTCCTTCTCTTCATGTCATAAAGCGTTCTTAGCGGCGGTTCTTACAAATGTTGAACCGCGAAACTATAAGGAAGCCATCCTTTATGATGAATGGAAGGACTCTATGAAAGATGAGCATCGTGCGCTTCTACTTAATGATACCTTTGTTGTCACTACTCTACCACCGGGCAAGAAAGCTATCGAAAGTAAGTGGGTTTACAAACTCAAGTTCAATTCTGATGGGACAATTTTTCGGTGTAAATCTCGCCTTGTGGCATGTGGGAATCGTCAACGCGAAGGTCTGGATTACACTGATACGTTTGCTCCTGTCGCCAAACCAACTACTGTACGAGTACTCCTTCAGATTGCAGCCGCTAAACAATGGGAGATCCATCAAATGGATGTTCACAACGCGTTTCTACATGGGGATCTTAAGGAAGAAGTTTATATGAAACTTCCTCCTGGTTTTCAAGGTACTGATCCTACTAAAGTATGTCGCTTAAAGAAGGCTATTTATGGACTCAAACAAGCTCCCCGTTGCTGGTTTGCTAAGCTCAGTGCTGCGTTAAAAACTTATGGCTTCGTTCAAAGTAAAGCTGACTACTCACACTTTTCTTTCATACGAAGAAATATCATTCTACACATCCTGGTTTACGTTGATGATTTTGTGATCGCTGGTAATGACTTACCCACGATACAGCGTTTCAAAACTTACTTGGGAAATTGTTTTCACATGAAAGATCTCGGTAAACTCAAATACTTTCTTGGTATTGAGGTTGCTCGAAACAAGGAAGGCATTTTCCTCTCTCAACGTAAATATGCCCTTGATATAATTGCAGAGTCGGGTCTTCTTGGCTGCAAACCGGTCGCTGTTCCCACTGAACTGAACCATAATCTCGCGAAGATTGTTGGTCCAGTTATGGACAATCCTCAGGCTTATAGACGACTTGTTGGGAGACTCATCTATCTTACTTTCACGCGTCCGGAGTTGTGCTATGGTGTTCACATACTTTCTCAATTTATGCAGAAACCATTGCAGGAACATTGGGATGCTGCTCTGCGTATTGTTAAATATCTGAAAGGTTCTCCTGGTCAAGGTGTCCTTCTCCGTGCAGACTCAAATTTGCAGGTCACTGCCTACTGCGATGCTGATTGGAATGCCTGTCCTCTCTCACGTCGTTCCTTGAGTGCCTACATAGTCCTTCTTGGTGATTCTCCCATATCTTGGAAGACAAAGAAGCAAGACACGGTTTCACTTTCTTCTGCCGAAGCTGAGTATCGTTCCATGGCTTATACTCTTAAAGAACTGAAGTGGATCAAACGGTTACTCACCTCCTTTTCCATACGGCATGATACTCCAATGCGTTTATTCTGTGATAGCAAGTCTGCCATCTACATTGCTAATAATCCCGTCTTTCACGAACGCACCAAACATGTGGAGTCTGACTGTCATTTTGTCCGAGATGCTGTCACTGATAATCTCATCACTCTCCAACATATCTCGACGAAAAACCAACCAGCTGATCTTCTTACCAAGTCGGTTCCTTCTACTACGTTTCATCATCTGCTTTCCAAGTTGGGGCTTCAAGATGTGTCACCTCCAACTTGAGTGGGGGTATTGAGATAATGATACATTATATTAGGATAAGGTTTAACATATTTGTACTTATCTATAGTCCTAATCTCCTCTGTATTAGGTTCGATATCCTTGTATATATATTCATGCTAGAACGTCAATAATACACACGCTTTACATTCATAACAGTACCGTATCAGAGGCTCTTAGGAAGTGTTCTTGAGTGCGTTGGAAGTGTTTGTGGATGAAAGTTTCGTCGGTGATGAGAGTGTACAGTTTCTTGCACGTTGGTTTTGATCGGACGAGAGCTTCCGCTGGAGTCTTGTAAAAGATTTCTTGTATTATCTCCGGTGGCAGCAGAGACAACGACCACGAACGCCTTGGAGAAGCCATGGACGAACGCTGTGAAAGATTCGTGTCGAATCAAAGTTTCTTGGTTAAGAAGTTACTTGAGCACGAAGAAGAAGGAAACGGCTAAACAGTTCTTTTAACCGTTAAAACAGTTGAAGATTCAACTTAACCAAAAAAACACGAACCGGTTAACCTATGGATTGAATGAAGCAAACGACCCGGTTTAGTAACCACCGTCTTTTGGTTAAAGATATCAGAGAATCTTGGATAATTATTCTTTTCCTCCCAGTGACTCTTTAATCTTTTTTTTTTTGGGTAAAATTCCATTGACTGAATAAAACAAGCAAACAAGTTAAAGATTCAACCTAACCAAAACACATGAAATCTTTGAATCTCATTGACTGAATAAGAAAACGAACCGGTTTAGTAACCACCGTTTTGGCAACGACGTTTTAGTAACTAGCAGTTTGGGAATTAATGACTTACAGCCTTACGTCTATAGTCATGCTAGTTGGCTTAGTTCAATTTTGTGGTTAGTTCGGTTCAGCATAAAATTTATTAAATTAGCCCGGAGTAAAGTTTAGTTCGGATTCGGTTTTTGGAAATCCTACCAAATTTTGTGATATCGGTTGGATTTCGGTTTAATTTCTTAGACCACCTCTAATGGTGAACCTTGGAGAGATTCATAATTAAGTTTTAAAAAAAATTAATAAATAGTGCTGTCACATCGATAAATAGTTAAGAGTTTGGTTACAAAACCCCCTATTTAAGAGGCAACTCTTACACTGTTCGCGGGTCCGACTGCCAAGTGTCGTTCCACGAGTGGTTCTTTTTTTTTTTAGTTCTGAAAAAAAAAAAATTGAAAAAAAAATCTAAAAAGTTTTGCTAAAGTTCAGGGATGGAGATGCTCTTATAATTTTAGAAGTTATTTGGTTACTTTGTTTTGAAATTTAGTTAGTTCGGTTTAGGTTTTTGGTATGGTTGGAATATAATTTTTTTTATTTTCAAGAAAGAAAAAAACTAAAGTAACCATTTGCTGAACCTAACCGAAAACCTACCAAATCAAACCAAAATTCTAACCTGGCTAACCAAGCCAACCAAAAATTCTGTTCAATTCAAACCCAGGCCTACTTACGTCCATGAATTCAAAAGCAGTGTACCATTACCATACCATATGAATAACAGCATCAGTGGCCATCCTTCTTTCAACTTCATTTCAGAGTTCAAACTCATGTCTTTAGAAGTAGTTCAAGCTTTCCAAACTCTTTTTGTAAACTTAGTGAGGTACTCAAGCTTGGATTAGATCTATTATTTTTTTCTCATTGTTTACTGGAGACCTTAGATGATAGGGGTATGACCTCAATAGCTTCACTCTGTTTTGGCAGATACACTAGGACTTGTACTAATCAACCGACATTTGCTATTACAAAAAGAAAGTCTCTTTTCTTTGTGTCCAAATACACATTTTTAAATTAACAAAATATTGGTTCATTATAATGAAATTTTTCATTTTAAAATGTTTCTACGCTTGCAAAGCGCGGATAAATTCCATTTTATTTTAAATAATGTTATATTTCATTAAAATTTATATATTAATTTATAAATTTTGAAAATATTATTAACATCAGAAATAACTCTACTCTCAACTAATTATTTTGACGTAAATGATTAAGTTTGAATTTGATGTTACACTTACAACAAATGTAAAAAAATAGTGTTTTCACTGCACGGTTATATCTATATAATACACTGCTTGACACTATTAATATAAAAGATAATTTTAATATTGTTTTTTAAACATAAAATGAAATTAGACAAACTCGAAACTTCATAAAACTAAATTATATAGAATATATCTGAAATATAAAATTTGCGCAGGAACACGGATCATGATCTAGAACTTTGTTACAGCATGTGCTACTTTGTATTTTATCTTTTCAAAACAGAGAAGAGACAAATAATAAGACTATGTTCCCACAGATGCAATCTAGTTAAAGATTCAACCTAAAAAAAAACATGAAATCTTTGAATCTCATTGACTGAATAAGAAAACGAACCGGTTTAGTAACCACCGTTTTGGCAACAATGGTTCAGTAACCACCGGTTTGGGAATTAATAACTTACAGCCTTACATAGGCCTGGGCAATTGGGCCCCCATTCGGGTTTCGGTTTCAGTTTTTTATATACCATAGAAACATGCCCATTCGGATTTTTATAAAGTTTCGGGCCGGGTTCGGTTCGGATTTAGTAACCTAGCTTGGTACTTGGTTTAACTCGATGCTACATCGTTTTCGGATTTTAATCGGACTTTCGGTTCTTCGGTTCTCAATTTGTACTAGTTTGCACCAAAACTTAAACAAATCAGAACGTTAAAACTAAATTAAATTGCAAAACATAAACATGATTCAAAGTTTCAAACAAAAGTAACACCATCTTATTGATATAAAAAACAAAACAGAGAACACTTTGATTCTGTTAAACAAAGGAAACAAAGAAACTGAAAAATAAAACCAAACTCTCAACAAATGAGAGACTTTATTCATTGAAATCAAAATCAAAGTACTAAAACATAAAACTGCAAACGCCAACCTTCAGCTCACCCTTCAACCTTCAAGCTCCAACATTCAATCATCAAGACGTTGAGCTTGAAATTCTGAAACACAAAGCAATGACAGGAAGTTAAACATTCATTACAAAAAGATAATAAAGATAAACTAACGTAAAGAGGAACACAAACCTTTCTCAAGCCGGTCAAGCATTTCCACATCATCAAGCATCTGTTCATTTGTAGGGACTTGTTCAGTTAGCTTGATATCAGCATGCATCCAGTGCTCAGTACACATAAGCACTTCAATCATATAGTGGGTTAAGCAACTCCGGTAAGGCTCAAGAACCTACCACTTGTGCTAAAAGCACTTTCTGAAGCAACAGAGGAGACCTGCATGGCGAGTAGATCTCTAGCCATTTCTACAAGAACAGGATACTTCAACTTGTGAACCTTCCACCATGAAAGAATGTCGAACTCAACACCCTGCAGGAGCGTCGGATTTTCAACTGGCTCTCTCAAGAACACCTCTAGCTCATCTCTTGTATCCTCTCCCTTTTCAGCAACCACCTCTTTGTAGACACAATCCATTCTCTCATAACCAAAATCTTCAATGACCAGCTTCATTGAATCCGTACCTTGTTCCTGAGTCTCTTGACTTGCCTGAGAAGATAATGCTTGATTCGACTGAGAGGACATTCCAACAGACCCTCTGAAACGAGTGTTGTACTCGTTGAACATGCACTTAAGAAGATCACCAACAGACCGAAGCATATCTTTAGACTCTAATCTCTCCTTCTCATATAACTTCTCAAAGCAAAGCTTTGCAAAATGCATCTTCTTCCTGGGATCAAGCACAGTCGATAATATCAACATCTTGTTGACATTCTTCATGCCATCCCAATACTTCAAAAATTTCTGTAACATATCTGATGCTTTCACCTTCAACTCAGCATCAAAATTGTTAGTCAATGCAGTCAAATTCCTCTCTATTGTTTCCATCTCACCATAGCACTTGTAGGAATTGACCTTTGATGAGGCTGAGATCACCAGAGTGCTGTTGTAAAACATAACTAGAAAACGTTTCAGCTTATCAACGGCACTCCAGTCTGTCGAAGCAGGTGGTCCACACCTCTTAACTCCATTGTCAGACTCCATGAAATAATCATTATACAGCCTATCCTCGGCTTCCATCTTGTCAAATGCTACCCTAAACTGAAGAGCCCTAGACATCATGAGGAAGGTTGAGTTCCACCTAGTCTTAACATCTAGAGGCAAGCTACCACGACTCATTCTCCCAATGGTGACTCTAAGATCAAATGCATTCAGCCTACTTGTAAAAGAACGCACGTACTATACAGAATTCCTAATCACTAACACATTATACCCAACTTCAGCCAAACCCTCCTTAGCAATCAGATTGATGATATGAGCAGAGCACCACATGTGTAAAAAACCACCATCTAAAACTAAAGCATCAAGAGCAACATTACGAAATTTCCTATCAAATCTCCCAATGGCTGACGTATTAGTAGTAGCATTATCTACTGTTATGCAAAATACCTTCTGAATACCCCAGTCAGCGAGGCACTCTAAAAGGACAGTAGATATCGTCTGGCCTTTATGGTCCATCACGTATTTAAAACCAATGATTAGCTTCCTCAACTGCCATGAATCATCAATAAAATGGGCAGTTATCACCATATAACTAGCACCTGCTAAACATGTAACCAAGAAAATGTGTAAGCATCAGTGTATCACTAACTTCTGAAACCAATGTAAAGTTTATATTATAAAATAACTTGCGAAACCAATATAAAAAAAAAACCAATATAAAGTTTATATTATAAACTAACTTGCAAAACCAATATAAAAAAATAAACTTACAAAACCCATATAAATTTTATATTCTAAACTAACTTGCGAAACGTGTATGATATCTGTAACGTGAGAAACCCATATGTCAGTTGTGAGTGACACTCTTTGTTTGGTTGTGCGGAGCATGTTTTTCAAAGCTTCCTTCTTCGCCACATACATTTCAACAATGTCTCTGGTTGCAGTCCTTCTCGAGTGAGGCTTGTATAAAGGTTAACCTTGCAAGTGAAGAGAGGAAACATGTCAGTAAAGTTACATATACACAGAAGATTAAAAGGGACAGGGTTTAGAAAATTAATTACCTTTCTGCTGAAGTGTTTCCAAGCCATGCTTTCGATGAACGAAAGAGGCAATTCTGCTAACACAATCAGCTCATTAGAAGCTTCTCTGAAAACTGTCTCTGAGACTTTTGATGAGTTCAGATTTCCCTCAGTATTAATCACGGTTTCATTCTTTCCCTGACTTGTAACCCATGTCTGGTACGATTTGCAGATGGTCAGATGCTTTTGTAGGTTTGATGTTCCTGACTTGGTAGCACAGGAGAAGACCTTCCGACAGTAGTGACAAATGCACTTGTCACGGCTGTCTTTGGTTCTGGTGTAATGCTTCCACACACCGGACCTAGGCACAACGATTTTCTTCACCTTCTTAGACTAAGAAGAGACTCCTAATGTCGCATTTGCATCTTCATCGTATTGCATTTCAACGTCCATACTTTCTTCATCGGCTTGTGGAAGTTTTGAGGATGATGAAACCATCCGTAACAAAAGCGAATATTCGTTAGAATCCTTGATATCACAATGCACCAAACACATATAGAACAATAACTTTAAGAAATTAAAACGTTCAAACACATTTGGTTGTGTACTAAGACATATCAAGAAATTAAAAGACCGTTGGCTTTATAGAACAATAACTTTAAGAAAACTAATGTCTTTCTCTTACATTCAAACACAATCGACTATCTAAAATGAATCATGACAGGAGTCATCCAAAAACAACCTAAGATTACTAGTTCACGCATACTGAAAAAAGAATTCAAAAACATGAAATTTAAACCACAAAAAGCAAAATATTATTAGAATGCGTAACCCAAAAACAAATAAATATCGAAATCTAAAAACTTTCAAACAAGTATCGACTACTCTAAATATGAGTACCTTTGATCGATTACTTTAGCTCTGTGATGGAAGAGAGACGAAGAGGTACAAGACATTTATAGGGTCTTCGAATTAGGGTTTCGGGTTCAAATTGAGCAAGATAATCGGGGTGAGATGCGAGAATTAGTTAGGATATGGGATAATCGAACTAAGGAAACGAGTTGTATGAGAATATTTGGGATTTCGAGCTTTGGAAAGGTTTCGGATATTTCGCATGCGATGAAATCTGTTGAGATGTGAAATCGAAAAGGGGAAAGGGGCTTAGGGTTTGAAAAGATCGGGTACCCAATGTAACCATTTAGTATCTCGGGTTTAAACCAATCCGACCCGACACCCGATATACCAAAAATTTAGGCCCATTCGGTTTTTCAACAAGATCCGGTCCCGATTCATATCACTTGAAACGGGCCGGGTTCGGTTCGGTTTATCGGATTCAGGCTTTTTGCCCAGGCCTAGCCTTACGTCTAGTTATGCGAGTTTCTTACCTCAATTTTCGGTTAGTTTGGTTCAATATAAAACTTACCAAATGAGCCTGAAATAAAGTTTAGTTCGGTTTTTTTGAAAATCCCACCAAATTTTGTGATATCGGTTTCTTATAATTTTGGAGGTTATTTTGGTTACTTTGTTTTGAAATTTACTTAGTTCGGTTTAGGTTTTTGGTAAGTATGGAGTATAATTATTTACTTTTAAGAGAAACAAACTAAAGTAACCGATTGCTAAACCCAAAAGCAGTGTATCATACCATATGGATAACAGCATCAGTGGCCATCCTTCTTTCAACTTCATTTCAGAGTTCAAACTCACGTCTTTAGAAGTAGTTAAAGCTTTCAACACTCTTTTTGTAAACTTAGTGAGGTTCGAGTGGTGATCACAGCATGTATGTGCCTTTCCTTGGAACTCAAGCTTGGATTATATCTATTAATTTTTCTCTCATTGATTACTGGAGACCTTAGATGATAGGGGTATGAGCTCAATGGATTCACTCTGTTTTGGCAGATACGCTAGGACTTGTACTAATAAACTGACATTTGCTACTACCAAAAGAAACTCCCTTTTCTTTGTGTCCATTCTAACGTTGAGAGTTGTTTTTTACTTATGCTTTTTTAACTGATCTGGGGAGTTTAATTGTAGGGAGCATGACACACTAGTCCAGACTATGAATCAGAGGGGAGTGACGTTATGTCATGTTACAGAGGTGGACAACCTCTTGAACAAGAAAACTATTATCAGATTCAGAAGACTACGCCCATACCAGCACTGAAAGCAACATATATAGCCCATTACTGAGACGGATACACAACATGATAGAAAAGTGGACCATAACCTAAAACTTTTTAAGATTTTAATACAAAAAACCCAAAACCAATGTCAATTTGAGTAACATCTACACAGTATCATTGCTCATTTCGAGATATATATATACATGGAAGAAGATCAACGAACAAAGAGCAAAACGACAGCTTATAGAACAAGAAACAAAACCCTAATCTCTTACCCATGGAAGAGGGATCATACTTGGAACATAAACATAGCCACAAAGGAAGGAGCCAGAATAGTCATGCACGTAGTCACGTTCTATCACCTTCTCATTTCTCACCCCATTCTCATCAATCTGACACATAGTAAGAAAAAACTTATTATCTTCTCCTTCAACTTTTAGGCAGTAAAAAGGACGAGCCGCCTCATCATGGAACCGTAACGCCGAAATATCAGGACCGGACAAACTGAAATATTTGCTAAACGAGACATCACCATCACCCAACTTGCTCGAAACCCACACCTCAATGGTTCTTGATCCGAGGTCTTGTTGTAGCAATGACAACCTATCTCCATTGAAAGATGCTAAGTGACTATTATCATAAGAACAAGGAGGACAGAAACATATATACTTAAATGTTTCATCCGAGAAATCAAAACAACGAATGAACTCTTCTTCATCCATTTCTTGTTCGAAAGCAACCCAATACATGTTACCCATCACAGCCACACAGTTACGCATGATAATCACACCCACATCAAGCTCCACATCAAGAGTCCTCCAGGAACTCGTCTTGCACTCGTAAATCTCAACCTGTGGTTCATCTTCATAACGCTCAATCTCCCAAAGGCGAGTAGGAAACCTCAAGATCTTGTAACCATCGCTAGCCTTGTCTTTATATCCAATCC
Organism: Eruca vesicaria subsp. sativa; assembly: GCA_932364175.1. NCBI lineage: Eukaryota > Viridiplantae > Streptophyta > Magnoliopsida > Brassicales > Brassicaceae > Eruca > Eruca vesicaria. The sequence continues at coordinate 128,147 of CAKOAT010011114.1, forward strand.
CGTGGTAGTCAGAGCTCGTGATGCTTCGTGAGGGCTCGATCCATCTGAGGTTTCTCAAAACAGGGTTCCAAAGCGCGAGGTTGGTGTCTCTTGATCCGTCGTCTCTGTACTTCCACATTTTGTACTCAACCAGCATGAACCCATCGCAGGGAACCATGTGTGTGTTAACCAAACTATCAATCTTGAATGGATGTCGTAATAACTCGTTTGGGACTGGTAAAACAGAGTTTTTTCTCGTCGATGGATCCATGATTTGTACCGTATCAGTGGCTCTTAGGAAGTGTTCTTGAGAGCGTTGGAAGTGTTTGTGGATGAAAGTTTCGTCGGTGATGAGAGTGTACAGTTTCTTGCACGTCGGTTTTGATCGTACGAGAGCTTCCGCGGGAGTCTTGTAAAAGATTTCATGTATTATCTCCGGTGGGAGCAGAGACAACGACCACGAACGCCTTGGAGAAGCCATGAGCGGTTTGAAAGATTCGAGTCGTATCAGAGTTTCTTGAATAGGAAGAAGGAAACGACTAATAATAATGTGGTTCTTTTTACCGTTAAAACAGTTGAAGATTCAACCGAAACAAAAACACGAACCGGTTAACCTTATTGATTGAATGAAGCAAACGAACCGGTTTAGTAAGCCCCGGTTTTCTATGACATCATAGATTCTTAGATAAATCTTCTTTTTCTCCCTGTAATTCTTTAATCTCTTTTTGGGGGTATCCATTGACTGAATAAAACAAGAAAACCAGTTAAAGATTTTTTTAATAAAATGTTAAATTTGATTCAAAAGAAAGTATCTATTTTTCTTAAAGCAAAAACATTGTGTTGGATCTAATATTTATTTTGCAAGTTTTTAAATTAAATATACTTTCACACTTTATAGTTAAACCTATATTAAATCATTAATATTTATTTCTTTATATTACTATCTATGTTTCTAAATAATATACTTCTTTCTTTATACTACTATTAATGTTTTCAAACAACACTGTAGTTAATATTGTATCCAAAAAATACAAAATATTAGCTGTCATATTTTAATAATTTCTAATAATTTTACTTTAAGTTATTTAGATAAATTAAATAATTTTAAAAATTCAAAGCATTCATAGAATAACAAAAAAAATAAATAGAACTTAATTTTACAGGTTTAAATATTAAATATTGTTTATCCGTCAGTTCAATTGGTTAGTCACGGTGTTTACTGATTTTTAAATAAGTTTATTTATAAAAATCTAAATCGGATTATCGGATCACTGGATTAACTAGTTAATTTGCAGGTTCAGGTTGAACTTAAAAACACTAATTTAAATGAAAAAGATATTTTAAAGACATATTTTTCAATTAACAAAATATTTGTTAGTTATTAGTGAAATTTTCATTATAAAATGTTTTCGCGTTTACAAAACGCGGATCAATTCCATTTTATTTTAAATAATGTTATATTTCATTAAAATTTATATATTATTTTAAAAACTTTGAATATATTATTAACATCGAAAGTAACTATATTCTCAACTAATTATTTTATGTAAATAGTTAAATTTGAATTTGATTTCACACCTAGAACAAATGTAAAGAATTAGTGTTTTCACTGCACGATTACATCTATATAATACACTGCTTGACACTATTAATATAAAAGATAATTTTAATTGTTCTTTAAACATAAAATAAAATTGGACAAATTAGAAACTATATAAAACTAAATGATATAAAATACATCCGAAATATAAAATCCGCCCATGATAATATAGTAATTTGTTACACATAATTCAACCTAAACAAAAACATGAAATCTTTGAATCCCATTGACTGAATAATAAAACGAACCGGTTTAGTAACCACCGTTTTGGCAATGATGGTTTAGTAACCACCGGTTTGGAAATTAATCTTTGAACCTCATCGTCATCGACTGAGGGCCTGACTGGTTACAACGTAGCGATTGCGGTTGCGGTTGCGGGCGTTTGCAGATGCGGGAGATTGCGGTTTTAAGCGTTAGTAAGAGATTTATACGACTGGTTCAATGGTTAAAAAATATTGCGTTTGCGGGATACTTATGACTGGTCTATCATCAAATACAACATTGGTTAATTAATAAATTAACAAAATATATAGTTTATATAATTATGAAAATATTAAAATCATATTTTCATGATAAATATAAATTTTTTATTGAAAAAACTGCACTATTAAATTTTTAAAAAATTAAAGAAAATATTTTTTTGGAAATTTTATAATATAAATAATTCAGTATTTCAGTTATTTTAATTTCAAATTTGAATTGAATATTTTATTTTATATTTATATAGTGTTTTGGAAAAAATATTTTTTTATTCTCCGCTATCGCCCACAGCCGTAAACGCTAAATAGAACCAGTTTTTGAATTTTAGAGATTCAGAGCAATTTGAAGCGGTTTATAGCGTTTTCTGTGATTGTTGCAATACGTCAACAACCGCTATCAACCGCAAAAGCTGTGTTTGCAAGTGATGGCGGGAGAACCAGTCAGGCCCTGAATAAGGCAAACTAAGCGGTTTAGTAACCTCTGTTTTTTTTCTGCAACAACGGTTTAGTAACCACCTATTTGTGAATTAACAAGACCATGAGCAATGACTTCGATGAATCAAAAATTTAACTGTTTAATCCTCACAACAATGCTGTTGGATTAAAATACAAGTTGAAAATTTTGAACTTATTGAATACCAAGCGTGAGACACTGACGGGAGAAGCTAATGAGATAGTGAATTCAAAAAATATTAAATTTCAATTATTTTGCAATAAACAATTTATAAAAATAAAATTTATATCAGAATTTTCATGATTTTTTTATAATTTATAATATAAAGTACTCTTATTTCATTTGGATACAGAAAAAAACATGCCAATTCTCGCTATAATTTTTTTATTTTAATTTTTTTAGTTAAAATATAAATAAAATTTACTAAACATATGTATTTTATTATTTAAGTTAGTTACAATATAAATTATTTTTAATATGTAATTATTGATTTATAAAAGATAAAATATAATTCAAAATGGTAGGATAAGATATTGAATTTTATTAAATAAAATTATTGTAGAAATTAAAAATGAAGTAGATGTGTAAGAAAGATAAGATGATATAGAGTGTTGAAAATAAATTAGGGTGTTGAATTTACTAACATTGTAGATAGTCCAACTTACAGCTTTACCTCCATGACATTAAAAGCAGTGTACCATACCATATGAATAACATCATCATCCTTCTCTCAACTTCATTGCAGAGTTCAAACTCATGTCATTAGAATAAGTAGTTCATGCGTTCAAGACTTTTTGTAGACTTAGTAGAGGTTCTTTTGTCTGAACAGTGGTGATCACAACATGTATGTGCCTTTCCGTGGGACTCAAGCTTGGACTAGATCTCTTAACTATTCTGTCACTGATTACTGGAGACCTTGGATGATTAGGCGTATGAGCTCATTAGAATCACACTCTGTTTTGGAAGATACACTAGGACTTGTACCAATAAACTGACATTTGTTACTATCAAAAGAAAGTCCCTTATCTTTGTGTCCATTCTAACGTTTTGATAGTGGTTTTCAATTATGATTTTTAACTGATCTGTGGGTTTTGATTGTAGGGAGCATGACACACTCGTCCAGA
>CAKOAT010011114.1:131882-235126 GCA_932364175.1 Eruca vesicaria subsp. sativa
AATACCAGCACTGATACACAACATGCTACAAAAGTGGACCATAACCAAAAACTTTATAAGATCGTAATACAAAAACCAATGTCAAATTCAGTAACATCTGCACAGTATTATAGTTCCTTTCGAGATATATACATGGAAGAAGATCAACGAACAAAAAGCAAAACGAAAGCTTATAGAACAAGAAAGAAAACCCTAATCTCTTACCCATGGAAGTGGGATCATACTTGGAACGTACACATAGCCACAAACGAAGGAGCCAGAATAGTCATGCATGTAGTCACGCTCTGTCACCTTTTCATTTCTCACCCCATCCTCATCAATCTCATACAGAGTAAGGCAACGACAAACCTTATCACCTTCTCCTTCAACTCCCACGCACCATGCGATGACACTCTTAGTCTTCGCAAAGCAATAAACAGCATAAGCCGCATCATCATGGAGCCGTAACGCCGGAAGATCAGGAGCGGACAAACTGAAATACTTGCTAAACGAGACATCACCATCACCCAACTTACTTGAAACCCACACCTCAATGGTTCTTGATACTTGCTCTTGTTGTAGCAAAGACAAGCTATCTCCATTGAAAGACGATAAGTGACTATTATCATAAGAAGGAGGACAGAAACATATATCCTTAAATGTTTCATCCGAGAAATCGAAACAACGAATGAACTCTTCTTCATCCTCTTCTTCTTCTTCATCATCTCTGTAGACAATCCAATACATGTTACCCATCACAGCCACACAGTTACGCATGATATTCACATTCATATCAAGCTCCAAATCAAGAGTCCTCCAAGAACTGGTGTTGCACTCATAAATCTCAACCTTTGGTTCATCTTCATAACGCTCAATCTCCCAAGGGCGGCTAGTAAACCTCAAGATCTTGTAACCATTCTTGTTCTTGTCGTATCCAATCCCGTGGTAGTCAAAGCTCGTGATGCTTCGTGAGGGCTCGATCCATCTGATGTTTCTCAAGACAGGATTCCAAAGTGCGAGGTTGGTGTCTCTTGATCCGTCGTCTTTGTACTCAACCAGCATGAATCCATCGCAGTGTACCATGTGTGTGTCAACCAAAGTATCAATCTTGAATGGATGTTGTAATAACTCGTTTGGGACTGGTAAAACAGAGTTTTTTCTCGTCGATGGATCCATGATTTGTACCGTATCAGTGGCTCTTAGGAAGTGTTCTTGAGAGCGTTGGAAGTGTTTGTGGATGAAAGTTTCGTCGGTGATGAGAGTGTACAGTTTCTTGCACGTTGGTTTTGATCGGACGAGAGCTTCCGCCGGAGTCTTGTAAAAGATTTCATGTATTATCTCCGGTGGCAGCAGCGACAATGACCACGGACGCCTTGGAGAAGCCATGGACGAACGCTGTGAAAGATTCGAGTGGTATCAGAGTTTCTTGGACAAGAAGTTACCAACGAAGAAGAAGGAAACGGCTAAACAAAGTGGTTCTTTTAACCGTTAAAACAGTTATAGATTCAACTTAACCAAAAAAACACGAACCGGTTAACCTTATTGATTGAATGAAGCAAACGAACCGGTTTAGTAACCACCGTAGCCCATGTCCATAAGAACAGCTTTTCATGCGAAGAATAACTTCAGATTTCTGATAGTAATATTTTGTGTAACAAATCTAGGATTTTCCAGCATTTTGTGAAAGTTTAAGCTACAAAATTATACTATGTTATGATAAAATTTTCAACTTTGAAACATTCAGAAAAGAATATGATAGAGAGTGTTGAGAAAAAAGAGAAGAAATGAATGTAAATACACTTTGCTACATTTAAAAACAAAATAAAATTACCAAGAAGATGAAACTGTCGAGAGTCGAGACGAAGAAGGAACAGAAATATTCTTCATCTCTGCTAGTATTTCTACACCCAATAAAAGAGAAAGAAAGAGAAATATATATAGAAAAATAAAATTTGGTTAATTGAATATTTATAAGAGGTTGAAGCAGATGACTCTGAGTGGGAAGGATTTAAAGTCATTTTGGAACGTGTGTTTGTAAAAAATAGGGATTTTCGTTTTACAGTTACAGGAATAACTGAAATCAACTGAGATTATTATACTTTTTTTTTGTAGAACAATGACACGTGTCAAAATTTTATTGGTTGACTGATCTATCTATCCTATTAAAAGTGAAGTACAAAAGGGAATTAACCCTCAATTCTTCTCATTATTTACAACAGACTGCCATTGGTAGTTTCTAATTAATTGCAAATGTTATGTTTAAAGCCAATTCCGTTTTTCTGCTCTAATTTTTAATGGGCTACGTTGAGTTTATAGTAAACTTACTTATACCTGAGCCTGATTGTCTTTTGTCTAACCATCTTTAACCAGCTGACATCTCTAATCTCTAACCATATAAAATCGGCACTCATAATCGTATTTCACATGCAGAAACTTATAATTATAACATCTGTTTTCTACAATTTTTGAAAAGGACATTATAACAAGTATTTTCTAGAGAACTACATATACCAATCTTTGGCTTATTATATAATATATTCCCATGAAAAACCAGTTGGTTTGTCAAATTCAATCTAGAGTAGAAATCATTCAGTTTTCTTATTTATTAAATAATTATAATATTACTCAAAAAGAAATCTAATTTTCAAACGTGAGATCGAGATTTACAAAGATCTTCCTTGCACCTGTCATTAAAACAATATATCCGATATTATCAATTCAAATTTTTAACAAATCAACTAACTATTCTTTAAATCTTTAAATATCTTAAATACTTAACATAATAACCCCTACATTTAAGGTCTCACATTAATAGTAGATATCGAACAACTTGATAATCACGATAACATAGGTATGATTGAATACAAATAAAATTTTGATATCATAAAATTTAAACTTCCCTAAAAATGTTATCAAAATTTTAATCACACAAATCTTTAAAAATATTCGAATATTAAAGATATTCCTTATCCTGAACGACTTGCTCATCAAGTTTTTTAATAATTAGTTTAGATTTACCGATCACATATATACCTATATATATATCATTCATTCTACGTTCAATAACAACATTTATTAGCGATCTAAACCAAAACACAAAAAAATGTCAAACAACGCAAGTCTTGTGCCTGTGAAAGACTTGAAACCATCCAAGATTAAATGGCGATCTCAAGTGAAAGTTCTACATTCATGGCTTCAAAACACTGGTTTTGGTGGGGAGACTCTTCAAATGATTTTGACCGATGAACACGTAATTACAATACACAATCAATCATCACTTTATTGTTCCTTAATATGCATTGCTTACATTATATTATTCTTCTTTTGTAGGGTGAAAAGATTACTGCTTAATGCAAAAGGAATCACATGTTGGGTGTCCAGCGAAAACTACCCCTGAGAAAACTATCCCCGGGAATATGTTGTCTTCAAAGAGGTTTTTGCTAACGTGGAATAGTACCAGTGACAGGTAAAAAATTTTAATAGAGTTGTCCTCTATTTATTTTTGTGATTTAAATATACATAGATAGGTAATTTTGTTTACTTCTTTTCGAATTCAGGTTTCACAGCTTTACAAACAAGACATGCATATTTTCTGTTTCCTAAGCCACAATCAAAACTAAGCACACTTTCTTTTTATTTTGGTTTTTTCGGAACAATAAACAAACTGTTTCTATTTTTTAATTATTTTATACGTTTTTAATTATGATTTAGTTGGATGTTAACACAATCATCCAAACAGCATACAATTTATTAATAATCAGATCAAGTTAAATGAAACAAATAACCATGACAATTGACCTAGCACAATACCAATATTATATGTCATGCATTAATTAAATGTTATGATCACTATATTTGTTAACATGTCTTAGAAAATTTGCTTCATCAGCAATTTACTAACCTTGTGTTGTTTGAACTGATATGTTGTCCGCTTCATTGCCCCGTTCAAGAAAAGTCAAAGAATCAGGTTTAGCACGCAACACCCTGGCTAATTCAACCAATCTTGCCACCTAAATGTTTAACAGGCACTAAAATTACCTGATATTTGGTAAGAGGTTGTTCTTCCTTAGCATGTGCTGCCCAATCAATGAGAAGTTGATCAAGCGCCCACGTTACTTCCAATGTGTAATGGTTGGAAGTTCGTTGATCCAGTCCGCTCCTCTTAAAAAAGGAAGATATCAGCTTAAGGACTAAATATTTTTTATTTATTTATTTAAAAACAAAAACGTAAACTCACATCGGACAAAGGCCATTTCTTTGATATGTTAAGCGTATCTGAGTATTTGTACATGGTCCTATGGAAAACTCATTTCCTGCAAAAAGCTTGAGTCTTTAACCACTTAAAGCAAGTAACATATTTCACAGATTCTATAAAACATATTTCAATGTATAAGTTACTCACAGAGAATTTCAAAATATGATGAAATAAGTACTTATCTTTTTTTTATCATGTCGGTTTTTCCCTTTTCTTTTTCCGGAGCTGCTCGATTCTCTATCTCGGACACGCTTAAAACCGAACGATTAATCAAATACACCAACACTGACGCATGAGGCATTTTTTCAATTGATGTATCCATGTCTACTTTTTCTTCTTCTATGTCTTGATTTCATAGACAATCAAGGAAAGAATTAACCTGTTCAAAACAAAACAAAAAACGTTTTCTTCAAATCAACAGAGTATACAAGAAGATGTTAAACAGAGTATAGAGAGTAATTGGTACCTTGCTTCTGTCAAACAATCCGTTCATTACTCCTTCTAAATCCTGTAAATAATCGAAAATCGAGTGAACTTCTCCCTGGAATTCACCGATTACGTAGAACCCTAGACTCTTCTTTGTCATCGATTGGTTTTTTTTTTCATAACAGTTTTTTTCCCTGCATAAAGTAGTTAATAATGTTTGTTGGGCCTTTGTTAATTTTTCATAAGAAATTTGGGCTATGAACTTTTAAATTTATGTTTACAGATTTATCACCAGCATTTACAAAGCCTCTTTATAAAAAGAGCATATTTAAAAAAAACTATAAATTCATATTTTCTAATTTACATAAAATTAGTCCAACTATATTTAATCTATAACTAAATATGGTTAATAATTTAATATGAACTTATTCATTTCTAAATATGTTAACAAAATAATCCATTCAAGTTGATGACTTAAGAAAAACATATCAAATTTTGGTTTATTTTATATAAAAGTAACAAAAAACACTTAAAACTATATGATTAACAAAACTCTTTCCAACAATTTAGATATAACTAATCAAATTCATCATTTAAACATTTTAGATCATCATATAATATATATGTATATATATATATATATATAATATCTCAAAATACATAAATGATAACAAATAGTATAAAATATCAAACCAAAATAAACACCCGCGCGGACGCGCGGGTCAAAGTCTAGTGTTAATATAAAAGATGAGCAATCTGCTCATGAGGTTGTTGAACGTGTTAATACCCCTGTTCAAAAACGCAACCTCGGCACCCGGTTAATCGCCGGAATTACGTGAGCCAGCGGAGTACCGCCGCGAGTTGGTGTTAATCGGAGTATTAATTGGAGAATTTTAAAGAATCATCATTTTTGTAAATTTTAGGTACCAAGTCACATATATCTCTTAGATATGTTCTATTTTGATTAAAATATTTAACATTAGCATGATTAAACTTTGAAATCGTAAAAAGAAAAAAAACAAAAGCGACTGTTGCTTTTTAAGAAAATATAGAGATGTAGGTTGAAGATAGGGATAATTTTGTCTTTCACCAGTTCATTAAATCTGAATATTGGAAATAGTGGCAAAATGAGTCGAAAGACATTCGAAACCGGGCCTGGCGAGGTTTGGTGAAGCTCATGACCACTAGACTAGGCATCATCGACGGTTTTAGAACACATATTAATTAAATAATCCTTAAAAATATATGAAAACCCTAAAATTACAATCCGATTAATCTCCATATAATCTCCGATTAATTGATTCGGCGCTAGGCGCTACCCAACCGCACGCGTAGCGTCTAACAATTTTTCGAACATTGGTTAATACAAGTTGAAATGTTCTAACTTGTTAAAGACCAAGTGAGTGGGTCTTGCAGAGACAAGTGGTGAATCGTGAGGGGTAAAGTTAGTGAAAGAGTGAATTCTCATGCTAAATACAAAGTGAGTGGGCCATGTACATGTGATGATTATATACATTAGTTTTCCGTTTCAGTTTTTAATTTTTTGATTTGGTTTTTAATTTTTAAGTTTTAGGTTTTTGATTTTTGATTTTGCTGTATTTTTAGTTTTCAAAAAGTAAAATATTTATCTTTTTCTTACTTTTTATGATTTATATATATATATATACACACACATATATATATATATATATTTAAATTGACTGACTGTTTTAAAAAATTAATATAATATATTGTATTAATAAAATATTTAATTTGATAATTCTTATTTATTATTTCGTGTATATAATAATTATTACAACTGTTTGATGATTTTATATAAATTAATAACTATTTACAATATTAATATTATATAAAATATCTAATTTATTTACAGATATGAAAAAAAATATTTTACATAAAGGTTTATATGATATATTATTTACAAAACAATTTATGGTTACTTTATCTTTATAAAAATCTTATTTATTTAATTAAAATATAAATTTTCTGCATTATAAATAAAATTCATTTTTGTATTAAAATCCCACAAAAGTTGGTTTTTGGTTTTTCTTCACAAATTAGTTAAAATTGTGAAACTAGTTTCCCTAAACTTAAGGAATCTATTTGTTGAAAAACTTGATTGGGAAACAAAATAGTTTTTACAAAAACAAAAACTAAAATCTAAAACTTGATTGAAAGAAAAAATGGCTTTTAGAACAACACAAATCAAAAATTAAAAAAAAAAAACTACAAATAATCAATCTAACAATTTTACTGGTTGTCAAATTTTTTAAAAATTTGTATATCCTCAGATTATTTTGCTGTAAACAATTATACTAGAATTCATATTTTTATGATTTATTAATAGAAACTATTTTCATTTTATTTTGATATAGAACTTTTTTTGTCAAATTTCACTATAATTTTTTTTTAGTTTAGTTAAAATATAAATAAAATGACTAAAATATGTACTTTTAATTATTTAAGTTAGTTACAATATATCCCTATGATGCGAAAATTATAGAAAGCATACCACTTAGCAGGACTCAAATGGAAGATAGAAATGGGTGGCATTTCACCAAAAATGGAAAATATACGGTTAAGTCAGAGTACTAAGTTGAACGGGTGTATCCAGACGAAGAAAAAACACCTCAGGGACCCACAGTGGACCTATTAAAAGCTTTTTGCTGGAAGGTACGGTGTCCTCCTAAGATAAAACATTTTCTATGGCAATTGCTATCTGATTGTATTGCTGTGAAGAAAAATCTGTAGGCGAGAGGGATACATGGTGATATATGGTGTGACAGATGTGGAGCCGTAGAAGAATCGGTTAACCATGTGTTTTTTGAATGGCCCCAGCACGTCAAGTTTGGGCACTATCAAAGATTCCTTCCAACCCAGCGAATTTTCCTACAGGGTCTCTTTTCACGAATATGGATCACTTATTTTGGCGAGTATTATCTAAAATGGATAATGACCACTTTGCATGGATATTGTGGTATATTTGGAAAAAGGCGGAATAGCAAAACTTTTAGTAATTTGGACGTGGACCCCAAGGACACACTTACATTGGCAGAGATAGAATCAACTCTTCGGGAGGAAGTTCAAGTGGTACATCCTCAGGGAGTATCACAACAAGGGGAGGCAACAAGGGCGCTGGTGTTATACAGATGGGTCATGGAAAGATAAGGAAATTTTTTCTGGCCAAGGCTGGTATAGTACGCTCGAAGGTTTTGTTGGTTTAATGGGAGCAAGAAATTTCAGGGTTAGTCTATCACCACTCCACTTTGAGGTGGAAGCGCTTATTTGGGCAATGGAAAGTATGAGGAATTTATGTCAATAACGTGTCACTTTTGCAACAGATTGTTCTCAATTGGTGAAGATGGTTTCGGAACCAGAAGAATGGCCAACATTTGCAAATTATCTAGAAGATATCAAGACACTTAAAGACAGTTTCCATAGCTCAGAGATCATCTATTTACCAAGAACGTTGAACTCACGGGCGGACAGTCTGGTATGCAGTGTTAGGAAACATCGTCCTTTGTCGTTCACATGGATACAGAGCTACCGGTTTGGTTTGTAGAGTCTACATGGGTCTGTTTTCTTTCGATGTCAAAAAAAAAGTTAGTTACAATAGAAATTATTTTTAAATATATAATTATTAATTTATAAAGATAAAATATAAATTAAAATTGTTGGAAAGGTGTTGAATTTTATCAAACAAAAATATTGTAGTGATTAATCAGGTGGATGTTTATCTATTGGGTGGTAGAAAAATACGATGATATCTATACTATTAAAGAAAAGCAGTTTTTAAAAATCGACTTATACAAGGTTACTGCACCTATTTATTAATGGTAAAATGATCATTTAATTAATATGTACATTGATATACCTATTATTTCGTCTATTATCTATTTTAACATATATTACTCTAACCACAATTTATTCTCTTTTAGTTCATATAAAGTCGCATATATTTTAGTATCTATACTATTAAAAATGAATCAGTCTACTTATACAAGGTTAATACACATATTCATTGATTGTAAAATAGTCATTTTGCTTATTAGCAATGTTTTTAAACCCGACCCGGACACTGAACCAGACGACTTACCGGATCATTGGGTCACTGGGTCGACCGCGGGTGAACTGCAGGTTAATATTTGGACATAACATAAACTTGTTTATCTTAAATATTTGGACAACAAATGAATAAATATTTCAAATATTTTTGGTATTTGGAGTATCGTTTAGCTATTTTAAAAATGTACATTTAACTATTTTATATATTTCTAAGTATTTTGGAAAATGTACATTTAACCTCATGTATTTTGTATATTCTTAGATTTTAAATTTAAAAATAATTAATATATTCAAGTGCATAAATCTGGTTCGAGTAAACTCAGATACCCGAGATATTTCGATTCAGTTTTGGTTCGATTCAGTTTTGGTTCTTTAGATACCAAAATTTCGAATCTTTTTGGATATCTATCCAATTTTGGTTAAATTTGTTTACTACTTTTTGGATTAGATTTGGTTTGGTTACTTGGATTCAGTTTTTTATCCAACCATATATTTTTTTACTGTAACAAAAATTTAAACGAAAGAGATGATGGTTTATATTGATTTAGGGTATGCAATAATTTTTAAACAAAACACACTCTATTATGCGCAATCCATTTAGTTAATTATTATAAACGGTTTAAGACCCATTAGAAAAACGATTGGCTGAACTAAAAAAAACGTTATCATTGATCAGAAAATTTGCAATGTGAGATTTTCACCATTTTTCGTAATTTATGATCGTTTTAAAAAATTAAAAATATAACATATAAGAAAAAATCTATTTTTATTATATGATTGATGTGATTGTTAAATTTATTTTAATAATATAAAATTAATAAAAAGTAAAGGGGATAAAAATTGTTATCAAATCTTTATTATTCATAAACATTAAATGTGATAATATGTTAATCATATTAGGTAATTCCGTAGCTTTCATCTAAGAGAATAATAGAAAATATTCTTTTGTAACTACTAATTAAATATGATAGTTAATATAATAAAAATAGAACATATGTTTAGTTGGACCAACATATTTCTCTAATAGTTATGAAAATCATTCTCATTGTGACATGTGGCTACCAAAAATGTTGTAATGCTCAAGTATTAATATATAGAGGATGTAAACTACTAATCAAAAATATTTTATGTGAAATTTTAAAATGTTTTATTGATTTATAGTTGTTTTTAAAAATTCAAAATATAACATTTATCAAAAAAAAATCTAATTTTTTTTTGTTATATAGTTAATGTTATTGTTTAATTTATTTTCACAATATAAGTTTAATAAAAATAGTAACGGCTATAATTTTTTTATCAAATCTTCATATTCGAACCATTAATTGTCATATATATATATATATATATATTATAACTATATTAGGTAATTCCATAAATTTTATTTAAGGAAATAATGAATAGCATTAATAATAGTTTTATCTTTAGTTTAATAAAAAATATATTATATGTTTATATAGACCAACATTTTTTTCTAGTATATTTGAGAAGCATTCTCATGATGACACGTGGCTACAAAAACATGTTATTATGTTTCTCAATTAATATATAGGGGATTCATCTCATTATAACATAGTATCTATGATTTTATTCGCATGTTATCATTTCATGTGTATACCACGTATAGAAATCAACATTGTTATTAAATAAAAAATGGGTATTTCAATAATTTTTTGTACAAAATCAAAACATTTGTGTTGAACTTTGGTCTTCTGAGTATTGAGGTTTGGGCCTTCAGTTTGGGCCTTATCTTATTTCTCGGATACTTATGTTCTCTGCTTGGGCCGACTTCTCACTAAAGCCCACCTGGTGTTATATTGACGTGGGATATAACGGCCATAACGGTCATCATCACCATCTTATCCGATCATAATCTGTAGCAGAAAACAGAGTTCTGAGAAGAAGCTTCATCGCAGAGAGAATCAAAAGAGAGAGAGAGCTTTACCGGTAGCTGGTTCAACAGGAGACGACGGAGAAGTGTTTCCGACGTTGATCTAGCCGAGGATCCGATTATCTGTAGTATATTTCGGAGGTAACTTCACACGGTCTTCTTTCAGTGTACTGAGTACTCGTTGTGTATTGTGTTACCAAAGCTCTNGCCGAGGATCCGATTATCTGTAGTATATTTCGGAGGTAACTTCACACGGTCTTCTTTCAGTGTACTGAGTACTCGTTGTGTATTGTGTTACCAAAGCTCTGTATTGATTCTAGTGAAGCTTGAGGGTGCCGATCCCTCCCCGGACAGTAGGAAACGAAGTCCGGGTGAACAACTCTTGTGTGCATTTACTTTCTTGCTTAGTTGATCATCTGCAATTCAAGAATCGAACAAGTTAGATAAGTGATTGAAACTGAAAATAGAATCAAGAATCAAGTGAAAATAACCAACAAGTGGTATCAGAGCACGGTTGTGCTTGCTTGGTGCTTGATTGTTTTCAGGGAGGTCTGTTACATTAGATCTGGTGAAGCATTTTGTGTGAGGAGGTGTTGAGATGGATTCTTCGAAGCTACACGTCGAGCTTGATCCTACTCGAGGTCGGTTTAAGATGGATAAGTTTGACGGAAAAGGGGATTTTGGTATGTGGAAGTACAAGCTTCTTGGTCAGCTTGAAATCCAGGGTTTGGGATCAGTTCTTCAAGAGGGAGCTACTCTCTACAAGTCATCAGACAAGTTGGAAGAGGGTGCTGATCCAGTTCTTGACCCTACGAAGGTTGCAAAAGATACCAGAGTTAAGAATCTGATAGGGACATGCTTAAGTGACATTATCTTACAGAAGGTAATGCATGAACCTACAACTTATCAGATGTGGAAAGCTCTTGAGCGAGACTATCAAACTAAAACGTTACCAAACAGAATATATCTGAAGCAACAGTTTGCAAGTTTCAAAATGGATGAGTCTAAGAGCATTGAAGAAAACATGGATGGCTTTCTAAAGCTAATTGGTGATCTAGCAAGTCTCAACATTGATGTCAGTGACGAAGATCAGGCTATACATCTACTTACAAGCTTACCTCCACAGTATGAAGCTCTAGTTCATACCTTGAAGTATGGAACTGGAAAAGATACTCTTACGGTAACAGAGGTTGTATCATCCGCCTATGCCAAAGAGACAGAATTGAAGCAGAAGGGTTTACTTGGAAAGTCTGGGAAGTCTAATGAAGGGCTGTATGTTGAATCACGGGGAAGATCAAGCAAGAGGGCTGATCGAGGAAACAACAACAACCAGTCAGATAGAGGTCGATCTAAGTCGAGGGGTAAAAGGTCTCAGTCTAAGCCAAGAGCTAATAAGGATGGAAAAACTGCTTGTTTCATTTGCAAGAAAGAAGGTCACTGGAAACGGGAGTGTCCACAGAGGCAGAATAGGACACAAGATTCTACTGACTCAGCAAATACAGTCTCAGGACGTAAACAACCGTTGGTTCTAACAGTAAGCACTTTGGATTCAAAGAAAGAGTGGATTCTCGACTCTGGGTGTACGTTTCATATAACACATCAAAGAGAGGTTTTGTTTGATTACAAGGATGTTGATGGTGGAACGGTTCTTATGGCGAATAATACTCAGAGTGTTGTTAAAGGAATTGGAAAGGTAAAAATCTCAAACTCAGATGGAATGGAAGTTATACTCACAGATGTCAGGTATATGCCGCAAATGAGCAGAAATTTGATATCATATGGAATGCTTGAGAAGGCAGGATGTACTTATAGAGGAGGAGATTTTCGAATTGATTTCTATAAAGATGGTGAAAGAGTGATATCAGGAAATTATCAAGACGGGCTATACTATCTTCAAGGCACAGTGTCTAAGGCAGAAGCTAACATTGGAAAGGTAGAACCTAATATGACAGACGTATGACATTCCAGGTTAGGACACATGGGTGTTGCTAATATGAACGTTTTGATAAAGAAAGGATACTTGAAGATCAAGGAAGTTGAAGATTTAAGTTTCTGTGAGAGTTGTGCTTTTGGAAAATCTCATAAACAGAGTTTCAAAAGGGCAAAACACACGACTGGGGGAATCTTAGAGTATGTTCACTCTGATCTATGGGGGTCACCATCTACACCTGAGAGTCTCGGGGGATGCAAGTACTTTGTGAGTTTTATTGATGACTATTCAAAGAAAGTTTGGGTTTATTTCCTAAAGACTAAAGATGAAGCTTTCGAGTGTTTCAAAGAATGGAAATTGGAGGTCGAGAATCAAACAGGAAAAAGGTTAAAGTGTCTGAGGACAGACAACGGGTTAGAATTTTGTAATCTCAAGTTCGACAAGCTGTGTAAGGACACATGAGTCAAGCGTCACCGTACATGTACCTACACGCCACAACAGAATGGTGTCTCTGAGCGCATGAATAGGACCATTATGGATAAAGTACGAAGTATGCTGTCTGAAACTGGGCTAGGTTCAGAGTTTTGGGCTGAAGCAACATCTACTGCAGTGTATTTGATTAATCGAACTCCAAGTTCGAGCATTGATTTCGAGATTCCAGAGGAATTATGGACTGGTGGGAAAGTGGATCTGTCTCATCTCAGACGTTTTGGTTGCTCAGCTTATGTACACAAGGTTCAGGAGAAGACAAGTCCCAGAGCCGTAAAGGGTGTGTTTGTTGGTTACCCTTTTGGTGTTAAAGGATATAGGGTTTGGATTCAAGACGAAGGTAAGTGTACAACGAGTAGGAATGTTATTTTTCATGAGCAAGAGGTCTTTAAGGACACATTACAGACTGAGAAGGCTGATACTGGAAAATTATCAGAAGGCACTGAGGAAGACAGGAAGAATAAAAGGAAGGTAACTTTCAGTGACGATTTGATAATTGGTCCTACGAATAAAGGAAATCAAGAAGGTGCTTCGACTTCAGGTGGAGTTCTCCTAGATCAGTCAGACAGTTCAGATAGTGATGGTTCACAGGGTTCAGTAAGTTCAGATGGAGAATCAGATTCAGATTTGGGTACAGGGATTATGGTCACTTCAGGGGATTCTGCTCTTGATGATTATGTATTGGCCAGAGACAGAAGCAGAAGAAAAAATGTCAAAGCGCCTTCAAGATATGATGATGCGAACTTGGTAGCATATGCGTTGAATGTTGCTGAGGAACTTGAAATAGACGAACCTAAGACTTACGCAGAAGCTATGAGAACTAAGGAGAGAAAGTTTTGGGATAATGCAGCCAAGGAGGAGATTGCGTCTCTAGAGAAGAACAGAACATGGGATTTGATTGAGAGACCAAAGAATCAGAAACTTGTTGGGTGCAGATGGATTTTCAAGTTGAAACCTGGCATTCCTGGGGTGGAGGATCCGCGATACAAGGGAAGAGTAGTAGCCAAGGGCTACTCACACAAAGAGGGTGTTGACTATAACGAAATTTTCTCGCCAGTTGTGAAACACGTCTCTATACGTATGATATTGTCACTGGTGGTAAATTTCGACTTTGAGCTTGAGCAAATGGATGTTAAAACTGCGTTTTTACATGGTGATCTTGAAGAAAGGATTTTAATGGAACAACCTGAAGGTTTCATTAAGAAAGGAGATGAGAACAAAGGTTGTTTGTTGAGAAAGTCGTTGTACGGGCTTAAGCAATCACCCAGGCAGTGGAATCTAAAGTTTGATGGGTTTATGAAGAAACAGAAGTTCATCAGAAGTGAATACGATTCGTGTGTCTACATGAAAGATGTGAATTCAAGTAATGCTATCTACTTGTTGTTATACGTTGATGATATGTTAATTGCTTCTGGCAGCAAGACAGCTATTAAAGTGCTAAAGGATAGTTTGAGTTCAGAATTTGAGATGAAGGACTTAGGAAGAGCATCCAGAATTCTTGGTATGGACATTACACGAGATAGAAGCGAAGGAATACTGAAGCTTTCTCAAGCTAAATACCTAGAGAAAGTTCTAAATATGTTTGGGATGTATGAAGCCAAATCAGTGATAACTCCTACGGCTTCTCATTTCAGACTCAAAAGTCTACATCCTAAGGAAAGAGCTGAGGAATATGAACACATGAAAGATGTGCCATATGCGAGTGCCGTGGGAAGCTTGATGTACGCCATGGTTGGCTCAAGACCAAATTTGGGTTTTGCAGTGGGTCTAATTAGTCGGTTTATGACTCATCCAAGCAGGGAGCACTGGGAGGCAGTCAAGTGGGTTCTAAGATATGTAGCTGGAGCTTATGAGAGGTGTCTGACATTTAAGAAATCTACAGAGTTTATAGTTGAAGGATATTCTGATTCAGACTACGCTACAGATCTTGATAAGAGGCGATCAGTTTCAGGAATTGTGTTTAAAGTTGGAGGAAACACTGTATCCTGGAAATCAGGGTTACAGTCTGTGGTTGCTTTGTCAACTACCGAAGCTGAGTTTATGGCTCTTACTCTAGCAGTGAAAGAGGCCATATGGTTAAGAGGTTTTATTTCAGAGATGGGTTACAAGCAAGACAGTGTAAGGATACACTGTGATTCACAAAGTGAAATTGCGCTATCTAAGAATGCAGTTCACCAAGAGAGGACTAAGCATATGGATACGCAGTTCAATTTCATCAGGGATATTGTTGCTAAAAGGATTGTAAACCTAGTGAAGATTCATACATCAAAGAATCCGGCAGATTTTCTAACTAAGTGTGTACCTGGCACGAAGTTTCAACTCTGCTGTGATTCCTTAAACGTGTACTGAAGCGCGTTCTGTCTCCAGGTAGCTCCGTGGTGATCCCATAACACATATAAGAGAAGAATCTGGTTATGTGTACTTTATAAGATAAAAGGGGGATTAGTTTCTCGCAGCGAGGAGGAGTTACCTGTTGAGTGTAGGAGATCAATGGTTAGTGGATCTCTGATTTGATTTGAAAGACAATCAAGGTGGAGCTGCGATTGAGTAGTTGGTTTCGACTGCGTTGTGAAGATCGAAATGATTCAGATCTTGTTAAATCGCTAAGAGGTGAGAACTGGAGAAGAAGACTTACTGAGTTTTTCGGTTGAGGTGGAGCTATTTCAGTTGAAGGATGATGATTGATAGAGTTCGTGGATCTCTATTGCTATTTGTTTCATTTGAAATCGAGAGGAAGCAGAGTAAGGAGGCAAAGAAGAACATGAAGAGGAACCAGACAGGTCTTAAGGGTTTCGTTGATCTGTTCGAAGAACCAAAGAGGTGGAGAATTGTTGAACTTTGGTCTTCTGAGTATTGAGGTTTGGGCCTTCAGTTTGGGCCTTATCTTATTTCTCGGATACTTATGTTCTCCGCTTGGGCCGACTTCTCACTAAAGCCCACCTGGTGTTATATTGACGTGGGATATAACGGCCATAACGGTCATCATCACCATCTTATCCGATCATAATCTGTAACAGAAAACAGAGTTCTGAGAAGAAGCTTCATCGCAGAGAGAATCAAAAGAGAGAGAGAGCTTTACCAGTAGCTGGTTCAACATGAGACGACGGAGAAGTGTTCCCGACGTTGATCTAGCCGAGGATCCGATTATCTGTAGTATATTTCGGAGGTAACTTCACACGGTCTTCTTTCAGTGTACTGAGTACTCGTTGTGTATTGTGTTACCAAAGCTCTGTATTGATTCTAGTGAAGCTTGAGGGTGCCGATCCCTCCCCAGACAGTAGGAAACGAAGTCCGGGTGAACAACTCTTGTGTGCATTTACTTTTTTGCTTAGTTGATCATCTGCAATTCAAGAATCGAACAAGTTAGATAAGTGATTGAAACTGAAAATAGAATCAAGAATCAAGTGAAAATAACCAACAATTTGTTATTGTATTATTTTGTACTGTTTATAATTTTTTACACATGATGATGTAAAACCAAACTTATATCTATTCACATCATAGTCATTTGTGTATATTGAATTGCCTTAGTAAGATGTATTTTTTAAAAATCTATAATATACACTAAACATTACTCTAGGTTGTATCAGCGTAATTACTTGTTTTTCTTTGTTTTCCTCTTTCTCTCACTTTTTTTATCTCCACCTAATTCCACTTTTCATATTTCACTCGATTACTCTAAAAAAGTACCAATCACGCTCTATATGACCAACAGCATCTGTGGCCATCCATGATCCTTATCTCAACTTCATGTCTTTAGAAGAAGTAGTTCAAGCTTCCAAGATTCTTTAACGTATGAGGTTCTTTTTGGCTGAACAGTGGCATGTATGTGCCTTTACTTGGGACTCAAGCTTGGATTGGATCTCATAACTATTTTCTCACTGGATACGGAAGAACTTGGATGATAGGCGTATGAGCTCATTAAACCCGCTCTGTTTTGGCAGATACACTAGGACTTGTACCAATAAACTGATATTTCCTAGCTACTATCAAAAGAAAGTCCCTTTTCTTTGTGGCCATTCTAATGTTTGTTTTGATAGTGGTTTTCACATATGCTTTCTAACTGATCTTTGACTTTTGATTGTAGGGAGCATGCCACACTAGTCCAGAGTATGAACCAGAGGAGAGTTATGTCATGTTACAGAGGTGGACCAATGGGCAACCTCTTGAACAAGAAAACTATTATCAGATTCAGAAGACTACGTACACCCATACCAGCAGTGAAAGCAACATATGCCCATTACTGAGACGGATACACAACATGATTGAAAAGTGGACCATTACCTAAAACTTGTCAAGATTTTAATACAAATAAAAACAAAACTAATGTTAATTTGAGTAACATCTACACAGTATCATTGTTCATTTCGAGATACATGGAAGAAGATCAACGAACAAAGAGCAAAACGACAGCTTATAGAACAAGAAACAAAACCCTAATCTCTTACCCATGGAAGAGGGATCATACTTGGAACATAAACATAGCCACAAAGGTTGGAGCGAGAATAGTCACTTTCTATCACCGTATAATTTCTCACCCCATCGTCATCAATCTGACACATAGGAAGACAAACCTTATCATCTTCTCCTTCAACTCCCACCCAGTAAAAAGGACGAGCCGCCTCATCATGGAATGGTAACGCCGGAATATCAGGACCGGACAAACTGAAATATTTGCTAAACGAGACAAAACAATCAACATCACCCAACCTGCTCGAAACCCACACCTCAATGGTTCTTGATACGAGGTCTTGTTGTAGCAATGACAAGCTATCTCCATTGAAAGACGCTAAGTGACTATTATCATAAGAAGAAGGACATACACATATAACTGTAAATGTTTCATCCGAGAAATCAAAACAACGAATGAACTCTTCTTCATCCTCTGTGTAAGCAACCCAATACATGTTACCCATCACAGCCACACAGTTACGCATGATATGCATATCCATATCGAGCTCGATATCAAGCGTCCTCCAAGAACTCGTCTTGCACTCGTAAATCTCAACCTCTGGTTCATCTTCATAACGCTCAATCTCCAAAGGGCAACTAGTAAACCTCAAGATCTTGTAACCATCGCTAGCCTTGTCTTTATATCCAATCCCGTGGTAGTCAGAGCTCGTGATGCTTCGTGAGGGCTCGATCCATCTGATGTTTCTCAAGACAGGATTCCAAAGCGCGAGGTTGGTGTCTCTTGATCCGTCGTCTCTGTACTTCCACATTTTGTACTCAACCAGCATGAACCCATCGCAGTGAACCATGTGTGTGTTAACCAAACTATCAATCTTGAATGGATGTCGTAATAACTCGCTTGGGACTGGTAAAACAGAGTTTTTTCTCGTCGATGGATCCATGATTTGTACCGTATCAGTGGCTCTTAGGAAGTGTTCTTGAGAGCGTTGGAAGTGTTTGTGGATGAAAGTTTCGTCGGTGATGAGAGTGTACAGTTTCTTGCACGTTGGTTTTGATCGGACGAGAGCTTCCGCGGGAGTCTTGTAAAAGATTTCGTGTATTATCTCCGGTGGCAGCAACGACAACGACCACGAACGCCTTGGAGAAGCCATGGACGAACGCTGTGAAAGATTCGAGTCGTATCAAAGTTTCTTGGATAAGAAGTTACTTGAGCACGAAGAAAAGGAAACGGCTAAACAGTGTGGTTCTTTTAACCGTTAAAACAGTTGAAGATTCAACTTAACCAAAAAAACACGAACCGGTTAACCTTATTGATTGAATGAAGCAAACGAACCGGTTTAGTAACCACCGTTTTATGGTTAATGATTCAACCGAACCAAAACCACGAACCGGTTAACCTTTTTGATTGAATGAAGCAAACTAACTGGTTTAGCAACCGTTTTTTGGTGACGGCGAGGAAATATGATATCAGAAATTCTTGGATAATTATTCTGTTCCTCCCTGTGATTCTTTTAATTTATTTTATTTTATTTTATTTTTTGGCAAAATCTTTTAACCTCATTGACTGAATTAATCAAGCGTTTAGGCAACGACGGTTTAGTAACCACCGGTTTGGGAATTAATAATTCATTACGTCTATGACATTAAAAGTAGTATACCATACATACAATATGAATAACAGCATGGATCAGTGGCCATCCTTCTCTCAACTTTAGGTCAGAGTTCAAACTCATGTCTTTAGAAGAAGTAGTTCAAGAGTTTCCAAGATTCTTTTTGTAAACTTAGTGAGGTTCTTTTTGGCTGAACAGTGGTGATCACAACATGTATGTGACTTTACTTGGAACTCAAGCTTGGACTAAATCTCGTAACTATTCTCTCACTGATTACTGGAGACCTTGGATAATAGGCGTATGAGCTCATTAGATTCACTCTGTTTTGACAGATACACTAGAACTTGTAGTACCAATAAACTGACATTTCCTAGCAAAAGAAATTATCTTTTCGTTGTGTCCATTCTAACGTTTTGATATGCTTTTTGACTGATCTGTAGGTTTGATTGTAGGGAGCATGACACACTAGTTGAGTATGAACCAGAGGAGAGTTATATGTCATGTTACAGAGGAGAGTTATATGTCATGTTACAGAGGAGAGTTATATGTATGTTACAGAGGAGAGTTATATGTCATGTTACAGAGGAGAGTTATATGTATGTTGTAATAACTCGTTTGGGATTGGTGAAACTACAGATTAGGAGATAATATGGGTTATATTACCAATAAACTAAGAATATATTACCATATATAAATATTAGGAAAGTTAACATTATTATGTAAAGAGCTATGTAATTTGTATAAATAAGCCTATTGGCTAAGTTAATAAAATCAAAGAAACTATTATACTACTACTTAGGGTTCCTCCAAAGTATCAGAGTTGGAGCAATCAATGGCGACACCTGAAGTGAGGGAGGAAGAGCCGATGGTCGGACCTGAACCAGCTCCACGTGTCAAACGCAAGCGTCCACTTCAGATGGAGCAAGCTTATCTTGATTCGCTTCCTTGTGCTAATATGTACGAGAAAAGTTACATGCACAGGGACGTGGTCACACATGTCGCTATCTCATCTGCTGATTTCTTCATAACCGGAAGCATCGATGGCCACTTGAAATTCTGGAAGAAAAAAGGTGTTGGCATCGAATTTGCTAAGAGTTTCCACTCCCATCTTGGTCCAATCCAAGGTCTAGCAGTTAGCCTCGAGGGTTTACTTTGCTGCACAATCTCAAACGATCATGATGTTAAGATATACGATGTTGTCAACTACGACATGATGGCTATGATCCGTTTACCGTATATTCCTAGTGCTGTTGAGTGGGTAGGAGATGTTGTCAAACCTAAACTTGCTGTTACAGACAGAGACTCCTCCTTTGTGCATATTTATGATCCTTTTTCTGGTTCTAAGCAACCCATTGGTTCGAAACAGATACATTCTTATCCAGCTCAATGCTGTTTTTGATGAGAGCTCTAATTTTCTTATATACGCCACTCTTCTTGGAATCAAAATAGTAAATCTACACACCAACACAGTTGCAAGGATCCTTGGAAAAGTGGAGAGTAACGAAAGGTATCTAAGAGTTGCATTGTATCAAGGAGGAGGCAAGAAAGTTAGAAAGATTCCAGCAGCTGCAGCTAACGTTAATGAAAGCAAGGAGCCTTTAACTGATCCGACTATCATTTCCTGCGCCTTCAAAAAAGACAGGATCTATATGTTTAGTCGGAGAGAGCCAGAAGAGCCTGAAGATGTAAGCCAAGGAAGAGATGTGTTCAATGAGAAGCCTGCTTCTGATGAACTTATAATGTCTGTCTCAGATATTGGAAACTCAGCCACAACAACTTCTCTTCCAGAAAACGTGATCATACACACTACAATGGGTGATATGCACATAAAGCTTTACTCAGAAGAATGCCCCAAAACTGTAGAGAACTTCACAACACTTTGTCGAAATGGGTATTACCACAACCAACTTTTCCACCGAGTTATCAAAGGATTCATGGTACAAACTGGAGATCCTCTTGGGGATGGTACTGGAGGACATTCAATTTGGGGAGGAAAATTCGAGGATGAGTTTCACAAAAGTTTACGGCATGATAGGCCGTTCACAGTATCGATGGCTAACGCTGGTCCAAACACAAATGGGTCGCAGTTCTTTATCACAACGGTGGATACACCGTGGCTAGACAATAAGCATACAGTTTTTGGAAGAGTTGTGAAAGGGATGGATGTTGTACAGGGTATAGAGAAAGTGAAGACAGACAAGAACGAGAGACCCTATCAAGATGTGAAGATACTTAATGTCTCTGTTCCTAAATCTTAATGTTGTAATAGACATGAAGAAGAAACAATCATAATTGTTTATGAAAATAAATTGTATCAGTACATGTTATAATAGACATGAAGAAGAAACAATCATTAAGAAGACTTTTTAATTTCATTTCAAATATATGATATTCAATAACAGAGCATTTGTGGCCATCCACACTTATTTCAGAATTCAACTCATGTCTTTAGAAGAAGTAGTGGGGTTCTTTTTGGCTAAACAGTTGTGATCACAACATGTATGTGACTTTACTTGGAACTCAAGCTTGGAATGGATCTCTTCACTATTCTCTCACTGATTACTGGAGACCTTAGATGATAGGCGTATGAGCTCATTAGAATCACTCTGTTTTGGTAGATACACTAGGACTTGTACCAATTAACTGACATTTGCTACTATCAAAAGAAAGTCCCTTTACTTTGTTTCCATTCTAACGTCTTGGTATTGGTTTTCACTTATGCTTTTTAACTGATCTGTAGGTTTGAACTATAGGGAGTATGATACACTAGTCCAGAGTATAAACCAGAGGAGAAACTTATGTCATATTACAAAGGTCAACCTCTTGAACAAGAAAACTATTATCAGAAGACTACGCCTATACACAACATGCTACAAAAGTGGACTATAACCAAAAACTTTATAAGATTTGTAATACAAAAACCAATGTCAGATTCAGTAACATCTGCACAGTATCATAGTGTTGATATGGAGATATAACATGGACATAAGATCAACAAAACATTGAGAAAAACCCTAATCTCATACCCATGGAAGAGGGATCATACTTGGAACATACACATAGCCACAAACCAAGGCATCAGAATAGTCATGCACGTAGTCACGTTCCGTCACCTTCTCATTTCTCACCCCATTCTCATCAATCTCATACAGAGTAAAGCAAGTACACACCTCATCATCTTCTCCTTCAACTCCCACGCACCATACAATAACACTCTTAGGCTTCACAAAGCAGTAGACAGGATTAGCGTATACATACCTAGTCGCATCATTACGGCCCCGTAACGCTGGAAGAACAGGACCACACAAACTGAAATACTTGCTAAACGAGACATCACCATCACCCAACTTGCTTGAAACCCAAACCTCAATGTTTCTTGATACTTCGTCTTGTTGTAACAAAGACAAGCTATCTCCATTGAAACAAGATAAATGACTATTCTCAGCAGGACAGAAACATATGTCCTTGAACGTTTCATCCGTGAAATCGAAAACCCTAATGAACTCTTCTTTCGGTGTTTGTACTCTATAAGCAACCCAATACATATTACCCAACACAGACACACATCTGCACGTAATCTCCACGTCACCATCAACCTTGCCACCAACGGTTCTCCAAGAACTCGTCTTGAACTCGTAAACCTCAACCTCTGGTGCATCCTCGTAACCCTCGATCACAAACGGACGACACGTAAACCTCACGAGCTTGTAACCATCGCTGTTGTATCCAATCCCGTAGAAATCAGAGCTCGTGATACACCCCGCGGGCTCCACCCATCTGACCTTTTTCAGAACAGGGTTCCAAAGTGCGACGTTGGGGATCTGTGATTCGTCGTCTCTGTACTTCCAACCGTGATAGCCAACTAGGATGAGTCCGTCGCAGTGAACGAGGAGTGTGTAAACCAAAGTACCGATCTTGTAAGGATATTGTAGTAACTCGTTTGGGATCGGTGAAACAGAGCTTTTGCTGGTTATTGGATCCATGATTTGTACGGTATCAAAGATTCTTATGAAGCGTTCTTGGGAGCGTTGGAAGTGTTGGGAGATGAAAGTTTTGTCGGTGATGAGAGCGTGCCATTTCTTGCAGGTTGGTTTTGATCGGACGAGAGCTTCTGCCGGAGTCTTGTAGAAGATTTCTTGTATTATCTCCGGTGGAAGCAGGGGGAACGACCACGAACGCCTTGGAGAAGCCATGGACGAACGCATGTGAAAGATTCGAGTCGTATCAGAGTTTCTTGGATAAGAAGAAAGAAACGACTAAACTATATGTGGTTCTTTTAACCGTTAAAACAGTTAAATATTCACCGAATGAAAAACATGAAATCGGTTAATCTGCATAAAGGAAACGAACCGGTTTAGTATCCACCGGTTTTTGGTAACCAGGAACTATGATGTCAAAGATTTTTTTTTTTCTTTTGGTAAGATTGATATCAGAGATTTCTTGGATAAATCTTTTTTTCCTCCCTGTGATTCTTTTTATTTTTTTTGTAAAATCTTTTAACCTCTTTGACTGAATAAATCAAGCGTAACACTGAAAGATTTAACCAAACCAAAAACATGAAATCCTTAATTTTCATTGACTTAATAAAGCTAACGAATCGGTGTTTAGTAACCACCGGTTTGGTAACGACGAGGAACTCAAGCTTGTGTAGACTTTAGTGTTTTTTTGTAGCCTAGAAGTGATCAAGACATGTATGATGTATGTGCCTTTCCTTGGAACTCAAGCTTGGATTATATCTATTAACTATTCTCTCATTGATTACTGGAGACCTTGGATGATAGCGTATGAGTTCTTTTGTCGTATGAGCTCATTAGAATCACTCTGTTTTGGCAGATGCACTAATACTACTTATGCTAAGAAGATGGCATATGCTACTATCGAAGCAAGTTCATTTTCTTTGTGTCCACTTAAACCTTTTTGATAGTGGTTTTCACCTATGTTTCTTAATTGAGTTCTGGGTTTGATTGTAGGGAGGACACACTCCAGAGTATAAGAGCATCAGCATAAGTGAACCCCATGGTTGGGATTCACAACTGAATTTTTTATTTTTTTTTTCGTTTGACTTTAAAAAAAAAAAAAAATTAAAGTGATCTATAGCGGGTTGCCACGTGGCGTGGGACTCACAAAATAGTGATGAACCATGTTCATCCTGCTGAACCTTCACGACACAGGTTCACACAAATATGATTTTTATATATTTTTTTTTTTGGGAAGGGGGTGAACCCCATGGTAAACCAGAGGAGAGTTATGTCATATTCCAAAGGTGGATCAATGGACAGACTATTTGACAAGAAAATTTATTATTCTCTGAAAACATGCGAGTATTATTTATGTGAAACATTTACTTTTGATTAGACAATGTGGTTACATATGTGAAAAACTGATTGGCAAACCTAACATTCTGGCACTGAAAGCTATACGGCAAGAGTTTATTGCTTGGTTACCATTTCTCCTCTAATTTTGCATTGGCCTTTCAACTTTTTATTTTATAATTTACCAACAAATATTCACCACAAAAACTACAAATTACTGCACTTTAATGTTCTTAGATCCATATTGATAAAAAGAAAAGATTCATATCACTCATAGTAAATAAATAAAACATGAATCATCTCATAGTATTTTTTGTTAATTGTTACTTTGTATTCCGACACCGTCTACCTAAGAGCACCCCCATCAAAGGATGATGGGGGAGGTTCACACACAAACCAAGAAAAAAAAACAATAAAATAATGTAAAAGTTGTGAACCTGGGCTGCAGAGGTTCATGGCAGTGAACCTGGTTCACTACTGTTTCGTGGGCCCCACGCCACGTGGCGGCCCACGATTGGTCACTTTTTTTTTTTTTTAAAAAAGAAAAGATAAAACGAAAATAAAAAAAAATAATAAAAAACTCAGTTTGTGAACCCCAAGTGGGGGTTCACTGATGCTGATGCCTAATAATTGTGTTCTTAAAGTTAGCTGTGAATATAACAAAAAGGATAAATCCATCGGTACGGTGAGATTCAGAGGTCTTCCACATCGTATAAACATCGTTGAAGCTTGCTTTGACAGGACGACATGTCATTGCTTATTGCAACAAGATGGATACTCTTCATTTTTCAGAGCATGCTTAGAGCATCCGCAACGGGCCATTTCGCGGGTCCTTGGAGATGGATCCTTCACTGTTCGGGCTTATTTTAATATAAACGGATCTGTTAATTTGATGGATCGATACATAATTAAGGGGCTGAAGGGTTGACTCCTTATCGACGTGGACTTGTGCTAATGGATGCGAAAAAGGTGTATCTCGGTGTAGGAAAAAAAATCTGTCATTTGCTCGAGTCATCTGAAAAAAAAAACCCCAAAGGCGATAAAAAAGGTGATTTCGTCTCCGGAGAGATTCGAGGTAAATCGACTCGTTTTGTTGTTGATTTATGGTTTATACTCTTTTGCATGTTGTTTTCATCGCGTTTTGGAGATCAATCGGTTCATTTTTTAGGGTTTCGAGGATTTGGGTTTCAATCGATTTGTGGGAATATGAGTTTTTTGTTGATTTACGGTAGTAGACACTCTTCCATGTTGTTTTCTTCGCGTTTTCGAGATCAATCGGTTCATTTTTTAGGGTTTCGAGGATTTGGGTTTAGGTCGATTTGGGGGAATATGAGTAGTTGTTTCGGTTTGTGCTTGTTGATTCGGTTTGTGTTTGTTGTTTCATTTTGTGATTGTTGATTCGGTTTGTGTTTGTTGTTTCGTTTTTTTAAAAGCTCTTGGGTTCTATCTATTAAGATCTGAGTTTGTGGTTTGTGTTTGTTGTTTCGTTTGTGCTTGTTGTTTCGTTTGTGCTTCTTGTTTCGGTTTGTGCTTGTTGTTTCGTTAGAGTTGGGGTTTGTGTTTGTTGTTTCGGTTTGTGTTTGTGGTTTGTGTCCGCTCTAATTTTAAATTTTCCTTTCAATATTTTCAGGGAAAAAGATGGGTCAGGATTACAGTTACAGTCAGCCCTCTTCGTCTGGTGAGGAGTATGACTTCGGGTATGGGTGCCTTCTTCAGGGAGAAGCTGATGGTTGCCCTGACGAAGCTGAGAGTAGCTACAACGTTGCGGAGGTGTTTGAGTACCCACGCCAACCTGAATGCGATGATGGAATCCCTCGGATATGCTACTGTGGGGCTGATCCAGTTGTTCACACGGCTTACACTTCAAAAAATCCAGGGAGGAGGTACTTCTCGTGTGAGAACGTCGACGATGGTGATTGCCATCTGTGGAAGTGGGTAGATGAGGCGGTTCTGGAGGAGTTGGACGACATTCAGAGACAAGTCAGGTTGCTGAAAGATCACAGTTCGAGATGTCGCAGAAGGTGCTCAAGGTGGAGAAGACTATATCTGACATGGCTAAGAAGCAATCTGTGGTTACAAATGGCTTGGTTTTGGGGGTTTGTGTGCTCGGAACTCTTCTAGTTTGTTTAGGATTGGTGGTCTCAGCTCAGGCGTGGTTAGTTTCTCTTCGTTTTCTGCTTTGTTTTCTATTCGGCGTATAAGTAAAATTGTCTCTGATATCCATTTTTCCATTTTTGTCATCAGGTTTGATGGTGGTAGCAACACCAGTCTCTGACCTCGACATAGTTCTTAAGGTACTTTTTACCTTCCTCTTCTAATTAAAACTTGTTTGAAACATAATAAACTGTTTAAAAATAAATTTAGAACTTTTAAAATTTTAACACTAAAACTGGTTAACTATAAATTTTAAAACTTTAAATCTTTTTAACATTGCAAGTGTTAAACTTTAGTATACAATTATTTGTGGTTAACTTGAAAACGTTAAAACATTCAAACATTCAAACATGTAAACCTTTTATAAAACCATAAATGCTCGTGAGCTGCTTTTAACCTTCTAACGCTATTGAGTTGATAGGTTTTTTAATGTTGGTTAGTTTAAGAGCATCCGGAATTAACTTCTGGTAAAGCAAGTGCATTACTTGCTACCTTCCCAACTCTTTTGAGTTGATAGGTTTAAATGTAAGTTAGGTGTAGCTCTCTTACTTAAGCCTCTGTGTTGCTTGTTAGAGCGACACAAAGCATTCAACAACCATGGATACAACTACAAATTTCACTAACCTACTCAATAGCCAAACCATATATAATCTTGACCCTCCGGAGCTTGATGAGCCTGAACCTTCCTTCAAGGAGAGGAGGCACTGGTCTCCAACAGAGGATATCATCCTCATTGGGGCTTGGCTAAACACAAGCAAAGACCCTGTCGTGGGCAACCAGCAGAAGGCCACCAGGTTTTGGAAGAGGATTAAAGACTATTACAACGCCAGCCCTCTCCTCGTCGGGACAACACCCAGAGAGATCGTGAGCTGCAAGCAGAGATGGGGACGCATAAATGATCAGGTCTGCAAGTTCGCAGGCTCCTATGAAGCGGCTCTAAGGGACCAGAAAAGTGGACAGAACGATGATAATGTGGTGACAGCAGCCCTAAAGCTCTATGAAAATGACTACAAAGCCAAGTTTACTCTCGAACATGCCTGGAGGGAGCTCAGGCATGATAGTAAATGGTGCTCCTCAGTAAAGACTAAGGACACCGTCAAGGACAAGCGCAAACAAGTTCCGGAGGTTGCTGAACAGGGAGAGTCTTCTGCTGGTAGACCCGTTGGCGTTAAGGCTGCTAAAGCAGCTATTAAAAAGAAGAAAAATGGTAAAGAAGAGGACTTGTCTAAGTTACAGGTTCTGTTCGAACTCAAAGAAAGAGTCTCAAAGCAGAAATTGCTTGACCGTCTGCTAGCCAAGCCTGAGCCACTCTGTGAGATGGAAACATCTCTCAAGCTCAAGCTTATGTCTGACATGTTGTGATGTGTTATGTTTGCAGGTTATTCTCTTGTGTGCTAGTAGGTTTGATGCTAAAATACTATACGTATGCTAGTAGGTTTGATGCTAAAATACTATACGTATGCTAGTAGGTTCTATCTTGTGTTATACGTTTACTAATACATATGTGTCTTGTCTGTTGCAGGTTCAGCACATGTGAAATATGTTGTTTGCTTCTATTGGTTCACGGATGCATTGGAGAAGCGCAATTGTTTTCCTCTGTAGGACCAATGAAACAGGTCACGGGTGCATTTACAGATGCGCAAGTGGTTTGCTCACGGGTTCTTCTGTTTCACTTGCCTTCTATATATGCTTTAGTATCTTTGTTTCCTTTTCTTCACAAGCTCTTTGTAATTTCTAACTTTTCGAACTTCTGAAATGTACTCCTATCTCCTAAACTTTGTACTCGGATATTATTAAGACAAAGGCAGTTTGTGTTTCAAGTCTTTTTTTTGCAAGTTTCTGAATCATCTTTTATTAAGACGAGAGCAGGTATCATCACCTTCTATATATGCTTTACTAGTGTTGTTTCTTTATAGCTTGATTTAGTGTTGTTTCTTTCTAGCCTTCTATTATTAAGACCAGGGCAGTTTAAGAATATGAGTTTAAAGAAGATAGGAAGCATAACCAAAAAAGATTACATGATATATAGTTTAAAGAAGATAATAAAATGATTTATAACCAAATTTGAATCAATGTGTACTCGTTTAATATGTTGTTTTCCTATATATAAGATAGCCAATATTTGTTTTAACGTTAAGTCTTAATCATTGTAGTATTAATTTATGAATATATGATATATAGTTTATAAGAATATGAGTTTAAGAATAAATTTAGTGAAACCCAATAAAGATTACCTCTATAAAATTGTACTAAAATACTTATGTTTAATTAATTTATGTTTAATTAATTTATAAGCATTTCAAATACTTTTATTGTTATTTCACTTAGTTTTTGACTTTAATTTTCCAAATATAACAAGGTAAATATTTTGTTTCAGCGAGGGATAAGTAAAATGTCATCCTCTTCATCCGATGACCTCGAACAGAGATTGGACGACGTTCTCGACAATGTCTTAGAAGAAACATTCGACAGGATGGTTGAGTCCCAATCCAATAAGCAAAGAAAACGTGCTTATGTAGAACGAAACCGCGAAGAAGGAGACAAACGTTTATGGCATGACTACTTCAGCGACAATCCGACATTTCCGACATATCTATTCAGACGCCGTTTCCGCATGAACAAGGACTTATTCTTGCGTATTGTTCATCGCCTCTCAGATAACGTTCCTTTCTTTCGACAAAGAAGAGATGCAACTGGTAGGTTAGGACTTTCTCCACTACAAAAATGTACTGCCGCAATTCGTCTACTTGCTTATGGTTCGGCGGCTGATACGGTTGACGAATATCTCCGACTAGCTGAATCCTTGGCTCTTTCATGTTTACACAATTTCACTGAGGCAATAATACTTTTATTTGGAGATGAGTATCTACGCAAACCCACACCAGAGGATCTCCAACGACTACTCGATGTTGGAGAGATACGCGGGTTTCCTGGAATGATAGGAAGCATAGACTGTATGCATTGGGAGTGGAAGAATTGCCCAACCGCTTGGAAAGGACAATATACCCGAGGATCAGGAAAACCGACAATTGTACTAGAGGCTGTAGCTTCTCACGATCTTTGGATATGGCACGCCTTTTTTGGCCCTCCAGGTACTTTAAACGATATTAATGTCCTCGATCGGTCTCCGGTTTTTGATGATATTATACATGGTCGAGCTCCACGGGTACAGTACGTGGTCAACGGACACATGTATAATTTGGCGTACTACCTTACTGACGGTATTTATCCCAAATGGTCAACATTTATCCAATCTATCTCACTCCCTCAAGGTGATAAAGCAGAGTTATTTGCTAAAGTTCAAGAATCGACCAGAAAAGATGTGGAACGCGCTTTTGGAGTATTGCAAGCTCGATTTGCGATCGTCAAAAACCCAGCTCTTTCATGGGAAAAGGAAAAGATTGGTCACATTATGAGAGCATGTATCATACTGCACAATATGATTGTCGAAAATGAACGACATTGTCACACTCAGTATGATACATCTGATTTTGAAGAAGGGGAGTCCTCCAGAAGTTCACAGGTGGATATGTCTTATACTACCGAGCGGTCTAATCTCAGTAATGTGCTTCAAGCGCGGAATAGTCTTCGCGATCGGAGTATTCATGAACAATTAAAAAACGATTTGATCGAAAACGTTTGGATCAAATTTCGTGATCAAGTTTAATTACAATTTGTATCTTTTTCTTTAATTATGAAATTAAAATAAATCTTTCATGTTTATAATTTGCATCTTTTACTTTGATTATATAATTAAAATAAATCTTAAAATAAATCTTAATTTCAAATATTTCACTTTTTTTTTAAGGACCCCAAATGGAGTCCACCATTAGAAAGAACTTTATGTTATGAATCCTTAACTATTTAAAAAAAAAAAACCAAAAAGGGAGTTAAGGATCCCAAATAGGGATCCACCATTGGAGATGCCCTTAGGTAATGCAACTCCTCGATGTGGGGAGTTACGAGTTTATGTTGCTAAAGCTGATGGAATCTACAAATCCAAAAATGCTGGTCCAGAAGTATTGGATCAGCGTTGGACCAAAAACTAATGGTATATAAGCTAACACACTAATGTGGTCCTAAAGAGCTAAGTTATCTTTTGGTTTTGGTGTTACAACGTACATAAAAATGTAACATAGATATGAATTTCTTGAAATATTGCGCGTATTGTTTATATAGCAAATTAATCTCGTGGCCACTCACCAGAAAACAAACGAAGCCCATTCATTAAACAAAAACTCCCCCACGAACGTGTTGCGTTTCGGGTGAGATCAGGTTGCGTGATCAACACGTGACCTAAATTAAACAGAAATATATGTTGAGATCTCACATCTTAACCGCTTCGCTCGTTATATTCGTTATATTAGAGTGAGCATACAACATAGTCTGCGCACAACAAAAATTATTAAAGAACCACAAAACTGATTCAAGAATCTGCGACAATTCAAATCTCTCAGAGTGCTCATGAACATGGCTTCTTCGAAGCGTTCTTGGTCTTTGTCGTTGCTTCCACCGGAGATAATACAAGAAATCTTCTACAAGACTCCGGCTGAAGCTCTCGTCCGATCAAAGCCGACGTGTAAGAAATGGTACGATCTCATAACCGAAAAAAGATTCATCTACCAACACTTGCGTCGCTCTCAAGAACGATTCATAAGAATCTTTGAAACGGTCCAAACCATGGATCCAAACGAGTTTCAACCTCCGTATGAGATTGATACTATGGTTCACTGTGATGGACTCATGCTGTGTAAGTTCGTCGACTTGATGACGTTAAGCTGCGCCAACCTCGCTCTTTGGAATCCCATCACAAGGAGAATCAGATGGATCAAGCCCGTGAAGATCATCACGAGTGGTGATTACTACGGGATTGGATACAACAGCAGATGCAAGAAGGAGGCTCGTGACGACGACGGTTACAAGATCGTGAAGTTTCATTGTGGTGGCCTGTCGACGTCTGAGTATGGGCCGTTTGGTTACAGTAAAGTACCACAAGTTGAGATTTACGAGTTCAATACGAGTTTATGGAGAACTATTGGTGGACAAAAGGTTGATAGTAGCGTGAAATTCACGTGCAAATGTGTGGCTGTGATGGGTAACATGTATTGGGTTGCACTTAGCGATGAAACACCAGGAGAAGAGTTCATTCTTGGTTTCGATTTCTCGGATGAAACATTCAAGGAGATATGTTTCTGTCCTCCTACTTATGATGATTTTAGCCATTTAGCTTCTTTCAATGGAGATAGCTTGTCATTGTTACAACAAGACCGAGTATCAAGAAACATAGAGGTGTGGGTTTCAAGCAAGTTGGGTGATGGTGATGTCTCGTTTAGCAAGTATTTGAGTTTGTCCGGTCCTGATCTTCCGGCGTTACAGGTCCATAATGATGCGACTCGTCCTGTATACTGTTTTGTGAAGACTAAGAGTGTAATTTTATGGTGCGTGGGAGTTGAAGGAGAAGGTGATAAGGTTTGTTGCTTTAGTACTCTGCATGAGATTGATGAGGATGGGGTGAGAAATGAAAAGGTGATAGAACGTGGCTACGTGGATGACTATTCTAGCTCCTTCCTTTGTGGATACGTGTACGTTCCAAGTCTAGTCCCTCTTCCATGAATAAGTGGTGGATTAAGAGAAGAAGATGGTTGTTACTTTCGTGTTGTAGCTTTGGCTTTTGGTCTTTGTTTTGTTGATATTGTTACTGATATTGGTTTTGGTTTTGCTCGGTAAAATACTAAACTTTTTGTACACCCTTTATTTGGCTGGTTATATTTGCATGTATCACTTATTAATAAACTACACTCTTAATTCTTTTATAGCGATGTTGTTGTATGATTTTACAAGATAAGCATTATTTGTTTATCATTAAGAGAAAATGTGGGAAGATGATGATTCGTGTGGACCAAGTCTTCTCCTCCCATTAGCTTGCCTTATTGGTAAAGTATCCTTCTCCAAGCAAATGTACCTCTCAGTCTTTTGTGTGTTTACCTTCTATTCTCTCATTAACTTCTTAATAACTTGATTAACCTTACAAAAGAAATAAATGTCAAAGTTTCACTGTTTTTATAAGAAGATAAACTTATTATAAATTGCATATATATATTTTTCCAAACTATTTCCCTAGAATTAGTTTCACCCTAATGTGGTAAACTTGAATGTGACATGCATAAGATACGTAGCTAGATATATATACAATGCACCTAGTATAAAAGGAAATCAATTAATTTTTGTAACAAAAAAAAATTAAAAAAAAATCTATGATCGTCGAAAAAAACTATACATTCGTTTAAAACGACATTGATTACTTTACTATACTTCATAAAACGACATAGACAAATATACAATGCACCTAGTATAAATGGAAATTCGATTAATTTTTGTAACAAAAAGAAGTTAAACAAAAAAAATATTTGATCGTGAAATAACTACTTTCGTTTAAAACGACATTGATTCCTTTACTATACTTCATAAAACGACATAGATAAATATACAATGCACCTTTTTTTTTGGTAGTGAAATATACAATGCACCTAGTATAAATGGAAATTCGATTAATTTTTGTAACAAAAAGATATTAAACAAAAAAAATCTTTGATCACGAAATAACTACTTTCGTTCAAAACGACAGTGATTACTTTACTATACTTCCCAAAACGACAAAAATACGCAGTGTTTTGTCGGGTTTACTGCAAAAAGAAAAAAAGAAAAATAATTAGGAAAATGAAAACTGGAAATGAAAAATCGAAAATCGGAATCGGAATCCGAAACATCCGTCGAAAAAGAAACAAATTTCTTGCAATTGAAGTTACCTTTTAACTCTCCTTTAAATCAAAATCCCCAATTTTGCCAACTTCTCTCCCTGTTCTCAGGTTTTGGGGGAGAAATAAAGAGAGAGAGATTTTAGAACAAACCCTAGTGACAAAGTTACAGTCTTTTTGCTTTAAAATGGGTCGTGAATCAGTGTCTACTCTGTCTTCTCCGCCCACGGCGACGGCCACGGCCACTGCGGTGGCGACGGCCACGGCCACTGCGGTGGCGACGGCGCTTGCTCCTGGGTTTCGATTTCATCCCACTGACGACGAACTCGTGAGCTATTACTTGAAGCGGAAGGTTCTGGGTAAGCCCGTACGGTTCAATGCGATTGGGGATGTGGATATCTACAAGCATGAGCCTTGGGACTTAGAAGGTTCGCTGGGTTCTTCTCTCTATCTCTGTGATTTAGGGTGTTTTTGTGGGAATGTGTTGCTTCTGATTTGGGATTTTTTCGTGTTATGGGTTTCTTCAGGGGGTTATGTTTTCTTACTCAATTCAGAAGAAAGGTTTAGTTTTTGTGGTGCTCTGATTTTGTTGCTGATTCTCTGTTAGTACCTTTTACTGTGAAAAGCTTAGTTTTTTTTTTCATAATGATCTTGTGGTACATTGTTTGCTTGTGTTTCAGGGAATGGAATTTGTTGTTCTGTGTTTTGTTACTTGAAAGTTTTAGTGTTATTAAGTCCGGTTTCACATTTTTTCCTTCTGTATATCATATTCCTTAGGGATTGCTTGTGTTTCAGTTCATGAAGTTTGTTGTTCTGTTTCATGGTATCTCAAGCTTATTGTGGTCTGATTTTCTCTTCTTCTGTGTTGTATATGTTTCAGTGTTTGGTTATTTGAAGTTTTGAGCTTTAGTGTTAATTAATAACTCAAGTTTCATTTCTTTGTATGTCTTCTGGTGTGATGTAAATCAGATTCCTTATTTCTGGCGAACTTGTGCTTCCACATTAGTTTGCTTCTGTTTCAGGACATGAAGTTTGTTGTTGCGTGTGTAAGCTTTGTTTGCTTGTGTTTCAGGAAATAAAGTTTGTCGTTCTGTGTTTGGTTATCTGAAGTGTTGATTTTGTGCTTCTACATGAGTTTGCTTGTGTTTCAGGACATAAAGTTTGTTGTTGCGTGTCTGCGTATCTCAAGCTTACTGTGGTTATTATGTCTGGCATGATATTCACTTCTGGTGTGTTGTGTGTGTTTCAGTTTTTTCGTGGTTGAAGACAAGGGACCAGGAATGGTACTTCTATTGCGCGTTAGACAAGAAGTACGGAAACGGCGCTAGGATGAACCGAGCCACTAACAAAGGCTATTGGAAAGCAACTGGTAAAGACAGAGAGATCCGCAGTGATGTTCAGATTCTCGGTATGAAAAAGACACTCGTTTTTCACAGCGGTCGTGCCCCGGATGGGCTCCGGACCAATTGGGTCATGCATGAGTATCGCCTTGTGGATTATGAAACCGAAAACAATGGAAACTTGGTGGTATAGTTTTTCTCAAATAAGTTACTATTCTTTTGTCTGATACTGTCCAAGGAATCCTCTCTAATCTCAAGTCTTTGTTTTGAGTGTGCAGCAAGATGCGTATGTGTTGTGCAAAATTTTCCACAAGAATAACATTGGGCCTCCATGTGGGAACAGATACGCGCCTTTCTTGGAAGAAGAATGGGCTGGTGATGGAGTAGCTCTGATTCCAGGAGTAGACGTTAAGGTCAGCGTGGAGCCCCAACCAGTAGCTAATGGAAACACTCAGGTTTGCACTTCCTCCATAACCCATAACCTGCTTAGTTTCATTTCAGTGTTTTGTTATGTGGAAAAGCTCTGTGTTGAAGTGAATCACTTCTCTTAATTTGCAAGATATCATGGTTCTTATATGCAAAAATTGTATGATGAAAGTGAAGCTTATTTATCTCCTGTTTCAGTGAACTTGTTATCAACTCTTGTAGAATTCAACCTTATAGATTTATCTGATGAATCGTATCTCTTGATTTACAACTCTTGTCCTCATTCATGCTGATTACAAGATGTTTCGACTTACAGTTTTCGTTTTTCATTATATGAACTCACATAGTTGATCAGTGAAAAGGATTTATTGTGTTTTGGTGAACATTTCAATTGTGATCTTCATCTGAAAAGTAGACCAACGCATTTTTGGTTTCAAATATTGTATTTGTGCCTTGTGGAGTTTACATAACTTGAAATTTGTGGTAGGAAACCCAGTCAGAAAGCAAGGGCCTCATTAACATAAACGAGCCGCCAAGAGAGGCTACACCAATGGATATCGAAGTTAACCATCAGGAGACTGCCCTGAAGCCTAACAACAATAACCATTCTAATGAAGATGAGGAAGCACCCAAACGTGAGCACGCAGATGAAGATGAGCGTCTTCTTCCTGCTGTATGCGTTCTTAACAAAGAAGCTCCATTACCTATCCTCCAGTACAAGCGAAGACGCCAAAACGAGTCTAACAACAACAACAACTCAAGCAGGACCGCAGAGGATTACTGTTCGTCCACAACAACAACCGTCGACAATACACCAACTTTAGTCTCATCGTCTACTGCTGCTCCTACCGCCAACACTGCCATCTCTGCATTGCTTGAGTTCTCTCTCATGGGTATCTCCAAGAAGGAAGAAAATCTGCAGAAGCCACTACGTCCTCACAAGGAAGCTTCTCCTCCTCCTCCATTTGAGGAGAAGCTTAATGATCTCCAGAAGGAGATTGAGCAGATGTCTGAAGAGAGGAAAACATTCAAGCTTGAGATGATGGGTGCAGAGGCTATGATCAGTATTCTCCAGTCGAGGATCGATGCATTGCGCCAGGAGAACGATGAGCTGAGGAAGAACAGCGCCAGTGGATGCTAAATGCTCTATCTAAAACCATGTCTCTAGGCTTCTTATTCTTTGCCTTTTTAGCTGTTTAATCTATCTAATATTAGGAGTTGTCTATGTAGCGTCTTCAGATGGATTAAGAACTCTGCTAGGTCTTTTTTTTTTTTTTTTTGATGTTTCTACATCTTTTGATAACATTCTCAGGTTGCTCTCCATTGTCATATATTATCATCTAGTCTTTTCAGTCAATAACTCTCTTTAATCACTCCCAAGAAATGTTCAATCTCCATGGAGTGGAAAATAATATCGATTGCTTAGTTTCAATGGCTTTGTGGTATCTCTCGTCTTCTCCTATACGTCTTTTTAATATACTAACTTTCTATATTTGCTTTTTTTTTGTTCATTGAATAATTGATATGAAGACTCTTAGTTGGATTAAGAAGAAAACCCTCTTTAATCTAATACTAGGTGGTGGTGGTCGAGAGTGGACCATTACTTGGTCGTTTAGCTAGCCGTAAGAGCACCCCCATTGAAGGTTCATGGGGGGAGTTCACACGGAAATCAAGAAAAAAAAATAATAAAATAATAAAAACCTATGAACCCCTCTCTCCTAAAGTTCACCGCAGTGAACCCCTCTCTCCTGAGGTTCAACACGTGGCGACTCGGGATTGGTCTAGATTTTTTTGTTTTGTTTTTTTTTTTAAAAAAAAAAATCAAAAAGAAAACAGAAAACTTTTAATTATAAAAAAATGATTCAATGAACCCCAAGAAGGGGTTCATTGATGTGGATGCCCTAAGGAGCCAATGATTTATACCCGAACCTGTCTAATTTGCAGCTGCAGGAGGTTCAGCAATGTAGGAATAATTATTTTTTGGAGGTCATCTTACTCAGTCCTGATCTTACTATAGCTTAAACTACAAGCTTCCAAGTTTATTTTGTTCATTTTAATGTCTTAACTTATAAGTACTATATTTTATCAAGTTTCAAGAAGATTCTAGTTTTTCAGAAGAGATTTTTGATATAAAACGTACGTATTTGGAAATGGTTTAATATCGTAGTAATAGGATTTACCAAGTCTCAATCAAATTGTGTAGATTTTTTCGATTTTTAGACTATGTCGTTATGTTATACCGAATCTGTCCATGATTAATCCTTCTCTTATGAGTTTCTGTGTTCAGACCAGTAGTATGACTCTACCTTTTTGAATGTGTTGAGCTGTTCATTTGATTTTGATCTTTAGAGTTGAAAAAAAGAAAAATTTACTTCACCACCACAAAACGTCAGCGTTTTGTTTATTTTACTGCATTAATACAACAAAACCCACACAGTAACATTTTAATCGCTAGGGGTTTTCTTACCGTACACTCCAAAG
The DNA here is from genome assembly GCA_932364175.1 of Eruca vesicaria subsp. sativa. Classification (NCBI taxonomy): domain Eukaryota; kingdom Viridiplantae; phylum Streptophyta; class Magnoliopsida; order Brassicales; family Brassicaceae; genus Eruca; species Eruca vesicaria. The sequence goes on from CAKOAT010011114.1 coordinate 169,406, forward strand.
AAAAAAAAAGCAAAATTGGAATCCCAATCCGAAACCGAAACACAACTTGTTTTCTAGCCTCCTGGGAAACGCAAAAAAGAAATTAAATTCCTTGCAATTGAAGGTACCTTTAATCTTCACCTCATCTCTTTAACTTCTTCTCCGTAAAATCAAAACCCCACTTGCCAACTTCCTTTCTCTGTTCGTCTTAATCAGGTTCCTTGAAAGAGAGATTTAGAAGAAACCCTAGTAACAAAGTTACCGTCTTTTGCTTAAAATGGTTGGCGATTCTGTAGCTGTTGACTCCTCGCCGCCTTCAGCGACTGCGCCGAGTACTGCTGTGGCTGCTACAGCGCTTGCTCCCGGGTTTCGATTTCACCCGACTGATGAGGAACTCGTGAGCTATTACTTGAAACGGAAGGTTCTGGGTAAACCCGTACGTTTCGATGCGATTGCGGATGTTGATATCTACAAGTATGAGCCTTGGGACTTAGCAGGTTCGATGGGTTTCCTCTGTCTTTGTGTATCTTTGTGATTTGGGTTTCTTCTGTGAATATGTTGCTTGTGATTTTGAGTGGCTTATGGCTTCTTGGGTAAACTCAATTTTGGGGAAAGAGTTTAGCTTTGTGGGTTCTGATTCATTTTTCTGGGGAAATATCGATGCAGGTTTATGTTTTTGCTATGTTTAGGCTGTATCACTGTGAAAATAGTTTTGTTCTTGTTGACTTTTATAATTGGGAAAAATGTAGACTTTTTTCTTGATTCCTTGAGATTTTTTTTTTTTTTTTGGTATCTTGTGTTTTAAGTTTTGTTTGCTTGTGTTGCAGGGAATGAAGTTTGTTGTTCTGTGTTTGGTACTTTGGTTATCTGAAGTTTTTGAGTTTATTGTTCTTTAGTACGGTTTCATTTTTTTGCCTTAGTTTACTTGTGTTTCAGGACATAAGTTAGTTTACTTGTGTTTCAGGACATAAAGATAGTTTGCTCAGGGAATGAAGTTTGTTGTTCTGTGTTTGGTTATCTGAAGCTTTTAAGTTTTAGATTAGTCTTATTGTCCGGTTTCATTTATTGCCTTATTTTACTTGTGTTTCAGGAGATATAGTTAGTTTGCTTGTGTTTCAGGACATAAAGATAGTTTGCTCAGAGAATGAAGTTTGTTGTTCTGTGTTTGGTTAGCTTAAGTTTTTGAGTTTTGCCTTATTGTCCGGTTTCATGTTTTGCTTTGTGTAATTCCGCATTAGTTTGCTTGTGTATCAGGACATGAAGTTTTTTTTATTGCGTGTCTAAGTATCTCAAGCTTATTGCGGTTTGATTTTCTCTTCTACTGTGTGTTTCAGTGTTTTCGAGGTTGAAGACAAGGGACGAGGAATGGTACTTCTACTGCGCGTTAGACAAGAAGTATGGAAACGGCGCTAGAATGAACAGATCCACTAACATAGGCTACTGGAAAGCCACCGGAAAAGACAGAGAAATCCGCCGTGACGATCAGCTACTCGGTCTGAAGAAGACACTCGTTTTCCACAGCGGGCGTGCCCCGGATGGGCTCCGGACCAATTGGGTCATGCACGAGTATCGCCTTGTGGATTATGAAACTGAAAGCAATGGAAACTTGGTGGTATAGTTTTATATCTGATACTCTCCTAAGAATCCTAACTTAGTTTCCTATCTTAACTCAAATCTTTGCTTTTGAGTGTGCAGCAAGATGCATATGTGTTGTGCAGAATTTTTCACAAGAAGAACATTGGGCCACCAAGTGGGAACAGATATGCACCGTTTATGGAAGAAGAATGGGCTGATGATGGAGTAGCTCTGATTCCAGGAGTAGACGTTGGAGTCAAGGCAGAGCCGCTACCAGTAGCCAATGGAAACTACCAGATGGACCAGGTTTGTACTTCCTCCATAACTCAGAAGCTGTTTAGTTTCATATTAGTAATTGTTATATGTAAAAGCTATGTGTTAAAACCATCTCTTAAGTAGTTCCAGTTGGATGAGTGAGTTTATTTGAACTTGAATAGTCTATCGATGAACAGTTCTACAAATCTTCAGTGTTACTAAGTGCAAGTGTCAGATATTTATCTTATGAATCATCTCTCTTGTTTTACGAAGAAATCATATTTTCTAAATGTAAAATCTTTTTGCTGAAGTGAAGCTTGTCTTAAGTACTGTTTCAGTGGTCTGAGTTACTTAAACTGGACTACCTGACTAGTCCTTTGAGCCTGTAACCAACACTCGTAGATCTCAACCATGCTTATTGCGAGATCGTTGAACATATCATCCTTGTGTGAGAAGTACTTGGCATTTTGCATCATCTGAAGTCATTTAATTTGATCAGTGGTTTCTTATTAGAAAGCATTTTGTTTTGGATCTTTTGTGTGTGCACCATCTTGGGTTCATACCAGTCAGAAAGCAAGGACCTTATTAACATCAACGAGCCACCAAGAGAGACTACTCCAATGGAAATCGAACTTAACCATAAGAATCATCAGGAGACTGCCCTCAAGCCGCAGCAGAATAACAACAATAACCATTCTAATGAAGATGAGAAAGCACTCAAACGTGAGCACCCAGATGAGGATGACCGTCCTCCTCCTGCAAACAAAGAAGCTCCGTCACCTCTCCTCCAATACAAACGCAGGCGCCAAAACGAATCCAACAACTCAAGAAGGACCACACAGGACCACTGTTCGTCCACAACAAAAACCGTCGACAACACAACAACCTTAATCTCATCATCTGCTGCTCCTGCCACCAGCACTGCCATCTCTGCATTGCTTGAGTTCTCTCTCATGGGTATCTCAGAGAAGAAGCATCTTCACAAGGAAGCTTCTCCTACCACACTTCCACCTCATGAAGAGAAGCTTAACGATCTGCAGAAGGAGATTCACCAGATGTCTGTTGAGAGAGAAAGTTTCAAGCTTGAGATGATGAGTGCAGAGGCTATGATCAGTATTCTCCAGTCTAGGATTGATGCACTGCGCCAGGAGAACGATGATCTGAGGAATAACAACGCCAAAGGTCAAGCAATGCTCTAAAGAGTAAAGCCATCTCTTCAGGTTTCTTCTTCTTTGCATTTTAGCTGTGTAATATAGTGAGCTATCTACTATGTATAGCTTCAGGAGACGGATTGTGAACCGTTTGGATGGCTGTTATAAAAGTATGATTTATTATCTTCTTGTTGGTGGGATGTTTATGCATCTTTTGAGAATATTTTCAGGTTGGTCTATTGTCATATACCTCTATAATCTAATCTGATATTTTCAGTTAAGACCGCTGTCTAAAGCTTCAAAGAACAACGTGTGGCGTTTGATTAAAACTTCCTGGCTCTTTAATGGACAAAGCTAATTTGTGGTATATACTTTGCGAATTACATTTTTGGTGTATTAATATTGTATATGAAATTAGTATGTATTATATGCAGAAAAATAGACAAAAAAAAAGTTCTATTATCTCCTTTTGTTGATCTTCTAAATTCCATTTAAAATCCAACTTAAAAGTGTTGAAAACAAGAGGATGAACATCCTCTGAGGTGGAGAAGGAGGACTGATCTCTCTGAAGTTCTGAACTTATTGCCATTGCTGGCTTGCACGCTATCTCTACTCTCGACTCTTCTTTCTAAGGGAACCACACTCTCTTCCTTCTTCCAGGCGTCAGGCTCAAGAGAGACCTAGAACTCAAGCATCTGGGATTTTGCAGATATGGAGAGCGTTGGAAGATGAACAGAGCACGTGAGAGGATTAGATTGAGGGAAAGAAATGCTGATGCGTCTGAGAGTGTGGTGAGTGAAAACAATGAGAATGAGTACGTGTCTTCTAGTAGAGAGCAGTCTCCAGATCTTGGCGATGTTGAGATAATGACGAAACTTCTGCATGGAATGAGTCATATGCAGAGGACATTAGAAACTTGTATGGCTAATGCAGTCTGAAGCTGAAATGTTTGGTTAGACAAGAGGTCTCTGCAGCTTTAAACCAATCACCCGGTGATAAAGGTTTGAATCCACCTTTCTATCCATATTTTATCTTTAGTCTGCATATGGAACAATCTATTTGGATGATGCCATCAGGTCTTGGACCAGGAACATCCGAGGATGGGTTGAGATGGGGTCATGTAAGGAAGGGGACTTGCTGTGTCTGCTGCGACACTGACATAGATACTCTTTTGTACAGGTAAAATGGTCTGTTTGTGATATACAAAACCAAACTAATGTCTGATCATATCTTTGTGATTCTGTAGATGCGGGCACATGTGTACTTGCTCAAAGTGTAGTAACGAGTTGGTCAGAACTGGAGCTAACCGGGATCACAAGTATTCAAATCCGACGGTGGGAGATGACATGGAGAAAATCGGACGGTTGGGATGGAAGGCGATGGTGACTGGAAAAGTAGAAGGACGTGCGTTGATAGGCAGAGAGATGTGGCGAAGTTGATGAAGGAGAAGAGAGTTGATGTGGTGGAGCGTTTTACCGATGACGGCGATGTGCTTGCTTCCGTCAGAAGTTTCATTTACTCTTTTGCACCGTAAAGGTTTTTCTAAAAGAAAATTCCATAAAATAAAGAGGCTAGGACAGGGTAAAAATCGTAATTATTTTAGATTTTATTACAAATAAATATTAATTAATTATAAGTTGTAAAATAAAAATACCATTTCTAGAATGTTTATATATACATAATTCATATATAATAAAATTATTACAATAACGAAATATATATAACATCATTTAATTACAACTATTTTATAAATTATAATTAAAATATTTACATATGCATGATAACATATATTTATACAATTTACAATATATTTCAGTTGATTCATGGAAAATATTAAAATAAAATATTTAGAAGCATAAATAATTTTTATATTTAACATAATAGCATTATCATATTAACATATAATTTAGTATATTTTCATTTAAAATAAAATATTAATTTTAGTGAACATTAGTATTAGTTTGTTTGATATATGATTTGCCAAACTTCAAATTAGTTTTATACGTTGAATTTTATGCGACTTCTCAACCAACGAAAGAGACGTAATAGCTACTTGTGTACCATGAAAGATCTCTTGTTTTAGTGCACAAAAGAAGAAACACAGATAACTAAATTTTCTTCTGTTGCAATGTCATTGTCTTGAGTTGCTTTACAATATTTTCATCAAGTAATTGAGTCAAATCATTCACATCAAAAATAAAAATATACAAGTATTAACGTAAAACTAGGATCTTTTCTGTTGTTAGTTTACATTTTAACAAAAGAAAATCAGTTTAGGTTATAAAGTAAAGCTCTTTCTAAAAAAACAGTTAATATTGACTGTAATTAATCTTCAAAAGAGTTTTCTCTCAACCCAAATCCAATTAGGTAGAGTTATGAAACAAGGTATTAGTAGACTTTCAATTATGAAACAACGAATTAAATTAGGTAGCGTTGGGACCTATTAAACAAAGTATTAGTAGACTTTCAAGCAAAAAAAAATGTAAGTTTCACACTGTAATTCGTAACATTCAAGCCTTTTATGATAAAATAATATTTTCAAAATATTTAATTACTAATATATGTTTGCCTAAAAGCAGGACAAGACTAATAGAATCAGTTTCATACAACAACAAAAGACTTTCAAATATGTCGGGACCATCTCCACTCTCTGATCCTCACGAATATTTGAGGAACGAAGATGGCTCCATCACTCGTTACCCCCACATATTGCCCCGCTCCCCCTACATTCAACATAATCCTTTCGCCCCATCTGAACCGTCGGTTCATAAAGTTGTATCCAAAGACATCATCGTGAACCACTCAAAGAACACGCGGATGCGTCTCTACGTCCCCGCAGCTGCACTAAACGCCGCCGTTTCACCTCGAAAACTCCCTCTCGTGGTCTACTACCACGGCGGAGGATTCATCATCTGCAGCATACTCTTCCAGCTCAGCCACGACTTCTGCGTGCGACCTTATGGCCCGTGAGCTCACCGCAGTCGTCGCGTGTCCTTCGTACGGGCTAGCTCCCGGCGGCTTACGAGGACAGAGAGGACGCGCTTGAGTGGATAAGAAACTCCGACGACCACGAGTGGATAAAATCTCACGCCGATCTCTCCAACGTGTACCTCATGGGGACAAGCACCGGTGGAAACGTGGCTTACAACGTCGGGGTTAGATAGGCAGAAGGAGATTGGATTATAGATAGGCAGAGAGACTTGGCGAGGTTGATGAAGGAAAAGGGAGTTGATGTGGTGGAGCGTTTTACTGACGGAGATGTTTACAGATTTGAGCTCGGTGATCACCCAAATGCTCAAACTCTGTTTGCTTTTGTCTGAAACTTCATCTCATCTTCTGCACGTAAAGCTTTTTTTTTTAATTTAAAAAATCCATAAAATAAGGCCCAGCCCAATATATTATGCACATTTAAAGATTACCTTAATGTCGTTTTCTCTTATGGAACTTGACATCGCCAGTTTAGTGGTCTAAATAAGGGTTTATGTACTCAGTTGATCGTTCCAAGTTTTAAAGAAGGCATAGTACACAGATTAATGAATTTAATAATATTAATATAACTAGGAAACAACACGGAAGAAGGAAATGTTTAATTTTTTGTTCATTTTTTTATAATTATTAAAATATTTTTAACCATAACTCCAGTATTAAAGAGAGTGTATTAATAAATGGCGAAAAGTTTAGATTTCGAGATTATGATCAACTTTTGGAAATAACTGACAAGAATATATCTTATGATGGTATAAAAAAAAATCACTGCTACAACAATTAATAAGTGTATGGAATGTATTTTTCAAAAGTTAGAGATATTTGCAGATATTATTGGTGTAATTGTTGAAAAAAAAATGAATACACAAGCTACGGTTACCAGACAAAGAAGAATAAACCTAGACATGCAATTAGAAGTGTTAGTAAAACATTATTCATAAGTAATAAATTAGGGAGTGCTAAAATAGTATTTAAATAATATTTCTCTGCAGACAATTTAAAAGATTAAGACATATAATTGTTTTACTGATATGATTTTTTTAAAAAGGTCTTGACTTTATAACAATGCATTAGCCTTTAATAATTATATATTAGGAAATTGTATAACATTATTCATAATTAATAATTTAGGCAGTATGGAAATAGTATATGATAAAATTTCTGCCAAGATTTTGAAAATATTAGACATATAATTCTTTTACTGATATGATTTTATCGAAATCCTTCATTTTACGTTTCCATGATTAACTTATAGATGGATTGCTTTTTTGTAAGTGATGTAATATAGCACATCTTTTTAAATTATATTATTATACCTATTTTCTGAATTTTTTTTATAATCACATTGTTATAACAGTACTTAAACTGATAGATAAGTGCGTACTACTATATGGGACAATATGGTAAATACGTGCCAAATACAAATGAAAAATAAATAATCATATGGTATAACTATGATAATAACAAGTGTCAATCCCAAAATTTATTCAGGTTAAGATTAAGAAATAACTAAGTTTATATCAAAAAATTGTTAAGACTATAAATTACTCAATAACATATATTATAGGATATTTGTACTTAAATACAACGTTAGCTTCCAAAATATATCAAGATGATCCATTAAACACGATCAAATCTTACAAAAAAAAAGATAACCTGTCAAATTTATCATAAAAATTATAGAAATGTTACATAGTACAAATATCAAATAATCAGTGGTGTACACATATTTCTTCCAATACAAAAAGGGTGAACACAGTTTAAAGAATTCAAATGATAATATTGTCAAACTATCAGATATAATCAACTTCATTGACAAATATGTGTTTAAGGTAAAAAAATATTAATTCTTTGTAGTTTAAAATTTACCTTAAAAACCAAAAGTATTTTATTAATTTAACAAATAACTAATTTTATATCAAAAATTGTTAAGACTATAAATTACTCAATAACATATATTATAGGATATTTGTACTTAAATACAACGTTAGCTTCCAAAATATATCAAGAGGATCCATTAAACACGATCCAATCTTACAAAAAAAGGTAACCTGTTAAATTTAAATTACAAATCATAGAAATGTTACATAGTACAAATATCAAATAATCAGTGGTGTACACATATTTCTTCCAATACAAAAAGGGTGAATACAATTTAAAGAATTCAAATGATAATATTGTCAAAATATCAGATATAATCAATTTCATTGACAAAGATTTGTTTGAGGTAAAAAAAAATATTAATTCTTTGTAGTTTAAAAGTTACCTTAAAAACCAAGAAGTATTTTATTAATTTACATAATTTGAAAATGTAAAAAAAAAATTTAACAGGAAAAAGAATTCGGTATAGAAGGACAAATTATTGATGTTAGTTCAAGAAATTGATGGAATTACATATCTTGTAATCATTGTGCTAAAATACTTCAGAAAGAAAATGGAAAAAACAAATTTGCAGAAAATGCTCAAAGCCTGGTATTGTTGACATCTTATGGTAAAAATGTATTATTGTTTATGAATTTTGATAACTAACTAATTATTAGTACCAAATACATGTAAAAATAGGTATAAGCTGGAAATTATTGTCGAAAATGATTCAGTTTCAGTATTATTAACCATATTCAACAAAATCATGACCAGAATAACGGGTAAATCAGCAACAGACTTAATTAAATTTCAGGTAAGTGTTATACTTAGATAATTAATATACTATAAATAAATCTGATTGATTTGCTGAAAATCTATATGCAGGAACAATCATGGGTACCCAACAATCATTCACTGATTCAAGTGATAATTCAATTATCTCATATCTTGATAAAAAGCTTATTGGATTTTTTTTTTTTAAATTCAATGTAAAAGTTATATTCTTTAATTATAACTAGATTTTGACCCGCTCAACCGAGCGGGTGTTTAATTTCGTTTTTAGATATGTATATATATATATATATTTATTTATTTACATCATTATTGGTTTATATTATTATTCATATGTTTAATGTTTATATGAATAAACATTATTTACATCATTATTGGTTTATATTATTATTCATATGTTTAATGTTTATAAAAGATTCTAAAAGATTTTGTTAGAATTCTTTTTAAAATATTTCTTTTATTTCAAATAAAAGAAAGATATCAAAAGATATTGTAACTAAGTCAAATAAAATGTTATTAAGATATATATATGAAATATTACTTTATAGGAATGGTCCATTTTTAAAAATATCACACATGAAGAGAAGTTGTGACTTCTCTTTTAATATAATAGATTCAAGTTCAGCAGGATTAATTCTTACAGAAATCATAGGCAACTAAATTAATATAGATGAGGTACAATTCAATTTGAATTAGATTATTAATATTTAAAAATAAAATAAAATGAAAAAGGGGGTAACTTACTTTTCAATATATTAGCTTACTGTTTACGATGCTGAAAAAATAGAAGAAGCCAATGTTTGTAAAGTTAACAAGACAAAGAAAAAAGGTACTAAAACACCGAAAATACCACAAAGCAAAAAAAAATTAATTAAAAATTCAGTAAGGGGAGCAACAAAAGAAATAAAAAGACAACAGAAAAAGCAAAAAAAATAATAATTGAAAATGATTTTGTTATTTAAAAAGCTATGTTTACCTAGAATTTTTACTTCTGTATACATTACATAACATTACCAAAATTATATACACTTTTTATGATTAAACATATTATCTCAAAAACCAAAATTTTCTATATGAATTTGTCAATGCATTTACTTTCATAACAATCTTATATATTAAAACAGAAGTCATGACTTGACTTCATGTGTGATTTATTTTAAAATGAACCATTATTAGAAAGTTATGTTACATTAACTCTCTAATAATCTTATCATTATTGTATCTTATGAAAAATCATATCTATAATAACAAAGATACGCTTAACAATTTGGTTTTGGTAAATTACCTCACACCTTCCAACTTAGTCACACAAAATATGTCAATAGATATAAGTTTAGAAATCTTCTATTATTTATAAGGAAATATGTCAATAATAGTTAAATGCATCTACAATATATTAACAAAAATCACAGATTCGTAATATGGAATATATTTATATACCCTAACAAAATTTACACGCTATATATACTAGATAAATTTATTTCGATGTAAATTTTTAAAATTATATTGTTTTAAAAAAAATTGTTAAAAAATTCTTTTTTAATAAAATTCTTTATAATATTAATTTATGAAGCTAGAAGTTTAGTTTTTAGCAAAAATTTCTTCGAAGTTTATATTATTTTTGCAAATTTAAGTATACTAATATTTAATCAACCTCTATTTATATTACTTTATCTCAAAATGAAATATTAATCTAACAAAAAATAAAATATAGAAGAAGAAACAAACACGTGTTTTTATAATATAGAAAATTTGAAACAATCTATTTGATTAAAACACGTACTATATAATATTATTATGTTTGAAAAACATCTACTATACATATCGTAAATATGTGATTACTATAATACATACCAATTTACAAGTGAAAACAAATGTTTATATAACTAACTATAAACGAAAACAAACACCCGCGCGGTTGCGCGGGTCAAAATCTAGTTAAACATTTAAAATATTTAAATACTTATAAAACAATGAACAAAAAATTAAATGTTCTCTTCTCTTGTGCGTTTACGCACAGAGTTGTTTCCTAGTAATATTAATACTAATACACACTCACTACAAGAAAACACGCTACATTCCGACGGACACCATTTTCGTTATTTTTCTAACAAAATTCTGACAAGATACCTATAATTACGATGAAATACTGACGAAAGTAAAGTCGTCGGACTTTTCCGACGGAAAACCGATGCAGTTTGGGGTTTCGATAGGGGTTTGATAGTTCATCGGAATATCCTGACGGAATTCTGGCCAACTTTAGGGTTTCGACAGGGGTTTGAAGGTCGTTGAGATTTCATAGAAAAATTCTGACGGAATACCAACGACCATAATTTTAGATTTGCAAACTTGTCTAAAATGTATAATTGGATACTTAAAATTTCCAAATAAGAAATATATATGTTTATAATAAGAAATTAGCTCACATATAAAGGCTTCATCATGTTTTTCATATAACAAAATTATTCGTATACGTATTAACGTATTTGTAACATTCTCCAATAATATTTACACTTATGCAAACATATTATGGTAACATAAGACTAGATTTTGATTTTGTATAATAGATTGTGTGGGAAACAATTAAATATTTAAGTTATACCTCATGTAAATCCTTTACACACTATCAACAATTTTTATGTGCTCGGAGCTTGTTGATTTAAAACTCCAAAATTCATTTTTTTGAAATTCCGTTGGAATTCCATCAATAATACCGACGATATTCCGATGAAATATACTGACGAAATTCTGACGGATAATACCGACGAAATTTCGACGGATTATACCGACGAAATTCCGACGAACTTTATCCCCAACCAATCAAAAGACATGTAGATAGTCAAAGATTCTCGAGGCTTGCTTTGTCGATATTCGCGAGTATTCCGACGAAATTCTGACGAATTGTTACCGATGACAAGTTTTTTGTCAGAATTTCGTCGGAATATTTTATTTTACCCGGAAAAAATATTCGCGAAATGATTTCGTATACCGAGTAAAAAGAAACCGACGAAATTCCGATGGAATGTGTCTGACAATATATTTTTAATATATAAACCAACTCTTCTTATTTTCCCTCATTTTCTTCTCTTCTTCTCTTCTTTTCTCTGCGGCTCTCCCTCCTTTCTCTGTCAAACACCGTCGATTCCGACGAGATCTCGTCCAAAATATCTTCTCTAAACATGTAAGTCTTTGAATCCCTCTTTAGATTTTTGTTTTTAGGGTTGAAATATTAGATTTGTGAATTTTAGGTTTTGAATCTAAAGACTTAGGATTGAATTCATAGTTTTAGGAGTTATATGTTGTTAGATTTCGTTAGGTTGTGGTTTATATGTATATTGAAAATTTTAGTTTGTAGATTATGGTTTATATGTTAAATATTGTTAGAAAATGTTTTCTTTATGTTAAATATATTTATAAAATATTTTTATAATTATTGGATATAAAGAAAAAAATTTATATATGTATATAAAATTTTCAAGTTTTTATTATCTTTTATTGTTTCAAAATGTTTTTATAAATTTTTATAAGGTTTTAAGCTTCTTATAAAACTTTTTAAGATTATATTTTTTTAAGTTTTTTTATAATCTATAAAACGTTTTCTGGTTTCTAAAATTTATCAAAATCTTTTTCACCTTTTTAAAAACCTTTTCAGACGAAATTTTGTGTTTTTTTAGATTTAATTAAAACTTTTTCAGTTGTTAGAAAAAGGTTTCAATTACCAAAAGTTTATAAGAAAATAAAAAAAATACATTTTCTCTTTGTTTTAAAATACTTGAATTTTATAAACCGTTTTATGATTTGAAAAAATTATAAAAACATTTATTATAAAGGATTTTAAAACACTTATACTACAAAACGTTTTTTTTAATTTTAATTATAATTATAAAAAGAATTAAAAATATTTATTATATATAATTGTTAATAAATAATTCTATTAAAAAAATAGTTTTCTAATTTTAAAATTCTATATATATATAAGGAATTAAAAATATTTAAATAAAATCAGTTTTATTTTTTAATTAATTTATAAAGTCTGTCAGAATTTCTCCGGAAATAAGTTTCTTGAAATTTTGTCTAAAATTAATTCATTGGAATTTTGTCGGAAAACTATCCGTCGGAATTTCTTCAGACGAAATTTCGTCAGAAAGTTGTCCATCAGAATTTTGTCGAAAATATGTTTGTCGATATTAGTCGAAATTTCGTCGGAATTTTTGAAGAAATTTCAATGAACTTTTTTTTTTGATGACTCAATTCATCGAAACTTCGTCAAAATTGTCTTATTTCAATGAAGTTCCGACAAAATTGTTCTTCGGATTTTGCGTATTTTCTTGTAGTGATTTTAGTTTTCCTATTGAATAACAGAATAACTCAATCGTAAATAAGAGACGCTTGTGTTCATACATCTAAAACAAATTACTTGGTTGCGTACAATGCATAGACATGGCTTCTCCATTGTTGCAGGACCATATTATTACTCTATATTTAATTTTCATTCGATTTAATTGGTCTAATAAATAACGCTCATCAATTCCTTTTTGGTCACATGGCTATATAATTATTCTATACTCCCTCCATGGCTATATAATTATTCTATACTCCCTCCGTTTTATTTTAATTATCCTTCTAGGTTTTTGCATACAGATTAAGAAAACATTTAATTTTATATATTTTCAAGATAAAAACACAATTATCTATACACTTAACCAATTTTTAACCAATAAAAAAAATAGAATATCATATAAAACTAATAAATTTTGTCTCAAAACTCTAAAATGACACTTATTTTGAAACAAATTTTTTTCTCTAGAATGACAATTAATTCGAAACGGGAGGAGTATTTAGTTTTCATTCAATTTATTTGGTCTAATAAATAACGGCCATCAATTCCATTTGGTCACATGGCTATAAAATTACTCTATATTTAATTTTCATTTATTTTTTTGGTCTGGTGAGTAATCTTGCCAGCAAAATAATTTCAAATTGTTGCTTCACAAAGATAAATAAATATTTTTTTGATAAAGATAAATAAATAAATTCAAGTGTCGAAAGAGACACAACACCCATATAACAATTCAATTTATTATGAATCATAGTTTAATTTATTGTTATGCTGTTATCTCAAAAATGTTAACATAACAAGTGCAAAAAATTGTCATACCTAATTCATTTTTTTTTACCTAATTCATTTTTTAAAATCATTGAAGTGGTTATGGCTTAGTTATCATCGATCACTGTATTTTATTACAGTCAAATTTACAAAACAACTGCAATTATTTTTACTACATTAACATTTGCAAATTTCCGGTCATCAAACAAATCATCTGGATTCATTTAAATAATTTTCTTTTCTACACACAATGTGATAGTTTTGAAGATTGTAAAGACTTAAACGATGAGTATCGACTTCGAACTTTGAAATCTTTTAGAATATTTTCTTTAAGTGTTAGACTATTATACAAAAATGAATTGCATAGTATCTACAGAACCCCAGCTTCCGTCACTCTCTCTACCGGCCGGTCAAATTTTCAGAAACAAGCGTGAGTTTCTGATCGACAAACTTTATATAGTCTAGAAGCTTATTATACACGTGCATGCCATTTTTACTGAGCTCATATTAAAACATTAGTTCAAACTTCAAAACGTATATTTGCATATATCAAGGCTTCCTTACCACCAAAAGTTATAAAAAAATAGAGGGGTTCATTACCTCTGCTCTGCGTTGTTGCTTTCACAACGCTGGACACGCAACTCATACATCTTCTGCCAATTTTTTTTGCTAAGTCTGAAACTCACACCTTCTGATATAGTCATATAAAAGCATTAATGAATTTTTAATCAAATCATTAAACTAAAAAGGCTTCCACACATCTTCTACCAAATTGGTACCTGATACTTTTAAACACCACTACCATTTTTGATTATTTCAAAAACATGACACAAATGTAAATAATAGCTTACAAAACATATATAAAGGTGTATGAAAATAAAATAAAATAAAATAGGGTCTAAGGCTTCCATCTTTTATGAAACTATAGCAGAGTATAATATTTTGTTTCATCTAATTTCCTTAGCTGGTTGCATAAATGCAATAATTTCATATTTACACGAACATGTTCCACCTGTACGTATATGGTATGTAACTCACGAAGCAATACTTCTTTGTTTCCATGACGCTAGATGTTAAAGAAGTCGATCTTGTCGCTTATGTATGACATAAATATCCCAATTATTGTTAGAAGACTTGGCACTGGAATTAAATTTTCATTTATTACAGAAATTTCAGCATCGATCCCTCCATAGTCCATACGAAATTAATATATGCGGTTGCAGAAAATTATCCATCCATTTTATAAAAATTAAATAAATTTAAACGTTATAACAAATTATAAAAAATATATGAAATTCACAATATTTCCAGTCAAACTGTAAAAAAAATGTAAATCTTGAACTAAGGGCTCATCTTCACGCACAATGTGGATAACGTCTCCGCCGTTTTGCCGTGGTCGACGTGTCACTATAAACGGATGCGAAGAAACGGTCAATCTCTTCTCGGTTCATTATAATCTCACAAGTCGACACTAAGAGCTTCCTCTTACACGATCTGATCATCATAGCCGCCGTAGCCGACGGTTTTGACGGCGGTGGACGAGGTTTTCTTGGCGGTGGAGGTGGAGAATCAAGAACGGAGGGAATCTTGTGTTCTTGAGATGTGGGTGTGCTGCAGCTAAAGCCATCTTCATCTTCGTCGCCGTTGTTTTTGTTCCTAGTGGTTTTGGATCCGATCTTAATGGTTGCTGGGATATTGAATTTGGACAGATCTTGTAATAACTCAAGATCCATATCTGTAAATGTGTATGTGTTCTTGTTTGTTGTGGATGTACGTGGAAAACTTGTTGAAGTGAGGTTGAGAGAGGTTTAATATATGTGTTTGTGTCTTTACACACACGTATATATACACATGAAGTTAGAATGTCGCATTTAGAAACGAGAGTTACTTTTTGACATGATTGAGAAAAAAAGATAAGCAAGGTAAATTTATATAAGAAAATTATATATAATGAATTTCACATACTTATCAAAAATAATTAAAAATATAAGGAGAATGGTTGTAACTTAATTTCTGAATTTAGAAAAATATAGTATTACTAGCGAAGGATATAAGTTACTTGTATAGTTATATAAGTTACTTACTTGTATAGTTGTATTTTTATGTACGTACAACTAAATCACACATGGTTTACCATTTTGATAGGGTACACCTAATCTTCCGAATAATTATTTTCTATTAATGAGTTTTTAATGGGAACAAACACGAGGGGGAAGGATATATTTAAGAAGTATTATTACTTGAAAAATAGTGAGGCATTTAAAATTTTTAAAATAATTTATAGCTAATCTCAATGATGTTATTAAATAAACCACATTATTTAACGATTGCCGCAAGAAAAATGTTTTCTAAGATATTGTTTGAATAATATCAATAAAAACCTTACATAATATCAATAAAAACCTTACAAATATTCTGGGAAGACTAAAGTTTTCGCAAATAAAAAAGACTAATTAAACTCTACAAAAAAAAAAAAATTAAACTCTACATAAAGTTTGGATTAGAGCAGTAATGATATAATAAATTAGCGGGTCAGAACAAATGAAACAAACGCAAATGGTGTTCTCCTCCATCGGTGTCCCATTTAAAGATGTGTGGGTTATGGTCTCAACTCTCAACAATAACAAGTTCTAGATCAACTTTATCTTAGACAAGCCATGTACATGTGGTGATGATATAGAATAGATCTGTTGAAGTGAGTCAGTAGTAATATCCAAATAAAAAAGTATTACATAACTGGAAAAGATCCATATGATCTCATGCAGGAGATCTCGATCTATTGCCTTTGCTTTATACTTAACTTTTGTTTTGTCTGTCTATAGAGACATTGACACGTTTTCTGGTTTGACTTTAGGTACAATGGGAGGCTTGGACAGAAAGATGTATGGGGGAATTAGGATAAGCCTTAGCCGACGCCCGACGTTACTTGAAGCCGAAAATGAAGCCTCAGTGGTCCAACTCTGGATGTTTCATTTGGCTAAACTGAATAAAATAAAATTAATATCTTGAAGCCGAAAGGGAATGGGGAAATAAAAACAACTGACCTTGAAGGCTGAAAAGTTCTAGAAAAATGAAACAAAAAACAAATAAAAATCTACGGTGAAGTCATAGTTTAATCAATCAAAAGTAGATCTTGTTTTAATTGGTTTCAACATATTTTCTCCATAAATGGAAAAAATCTTGAACCAAAAGATGAAAAATGTTAATCGGAGTAAAGAGTCGTTGATCTATAGTACGTTGGTTAATTGATAAAAGTTATACGTTCTCAGATAGATATTATAAGATTTCATAATTACTAAAATTCGTACAACTTGAGTTAGATGAAGATTCTCACATATACACCGTACGTAGACATACGTATCACTATTAAACAAATCTAATCGATTAAAACGAGTTTTGTTATATTCGGTAAATCCATATAGTCGATTACATCCACATAGGATTCCAAAATTTTAATTATAAAATTTTACACCAACATGGAAGAAAACAAATAATCATGTGTCTCTCAAATATAAGAATCACATGAAATCAAAAAGTTTCAAGTAAATCTTAGATCCCAATGAAATGTAGACAAGGAAAGTAAGTGAAACATAACGTGCATGGCTTCCACATCATGAACTCACTCCTGTATTTTTTTTTCTTATTTATTCTTATATTAATATGATTAGCTATTTATCAATAACGAAATTAAAATACCATAAAATTCCAAGGACTATACGACTGACATCAAAAGTAAAGATAAGGAGCATGACGATTCTCCATTTGATGGTTAGGGAATATCATATTGAATTGTCTCCCTATCGTAGAGATGAACGAATGAACGAATGATCGATCATCTATACAAATTAAATTTGACATAAATCTCGACAATACTATCTAACTAAGAAATGTTTTTGCAATAGGTTGCTGATGATAGTAGTTGTTACATTTTACATCATTGTTAAACGAGGCCGCCCGAATCCTAAACGGAGACACCAGCAGCCACATAGACCAAGCTTTGTTTTTTAAACTCTCGAAAGCTTAACTAGTGAGTTGTATTAGATGTGATCATACTAAAAGAATTCACAACAATCCATCAATCTATCTTTTGCTTACGTTGTATTAAGGAAATCACATGGACCAAAGACTTGAAGTCATGCTATCATCTTAATTGATAATTATCATTATCAGCATGAAACATACAAAAAGTCTAGCTAGTAGAAAAAAATTACTTAGAAGAGTGATGTAAGAGTAAGTACATCAGTGAAACCCCCTTTGGGGTTCACTATTTTAATTTTTTTTTTGGTTTAACTTTTTATAAAAAACAGATCAATAGCGGGCCGCCACGTGATATGAGGCCCGCATAAAAGCCATGAATCGGGTTCACGTGGAAGAGGCGTTGAGAGCTGATGAGGCCCGCATAAAAGCCATGAACCGGGTTCACGTGGAAGAGGCGTTGAGAGCTGAGTTCACTGAAGCTAATTATTATAACATTTTTTATAGAAAAATGTGTGAACTCTTATGTTGATATCTTGATGTGGCTGCCAGTCAATATGTATTCTAGTCACCCACCTTGAAATGGCATCGCTACCTTCAAGAGTATATGCAATGACATCTTTAAAAAGGTGGAAGCGTACACGAATCAACTTTCATATATGCTAAAAAAAATAACTTTCATATATGCTTTACCAAAAAATTAGGTGTTTGCCCGCACTTCCAGACATAATTCTCTTATGGATATTTTTTTATTTGATGTTTTATTAATTTAAAAACCAACATAATAACTTATTATTTATATTTTTAAAAAGTAAAAATCAAACATCAAATAATTATCAATAACAAAATTCAAACTATTTTAATTTTATATTATATAATATTTTTTCTTGAGTGATGATTTAAATTTAATTAATAATAGATAATTTTACTATTTTAATTTTATATTATATAATATTAAAATATATTTTCAAGATAATAACATAAGAATTACGTTATTTTCTAAAAGTGTAATATTATTAGTGTACATTTATTTCAATTATAGAATAACTATAACTTTTTATATCTTAATTTTAAATTTTTAATAGAAAAATATATTTTTAAGACAGCAACTTAATACATAAGAATTATCTTATTTTCTAAAAATCTGATACTATTAATATAAATTTGTTTTAAATATATAATAAATTATACATAAAATTATATAAATTATGATATATTATCAAAATTACCTAAAATCATGAAAAATATGACAAACCAGCAAACATCAAATTCATTTCTTGAATAATAGTACAATTTTTTACATGTTAATTTAAAATTTTATAGTAGAAAATATATTTTCAAGATAACATCATAATACATAAGAATTAAATTATTTTCTATCATATTACTAATATAAATTAGTTTAAATTATATAATCAATAATAAATAAAACTAGAGAAATTCTGATAAATGATCAAAATTACTTAAGAACATGGAGACAAATCAACAAATTCACTTTTTAAATAATTCTTTTGATGATTTATATTTAATTATTAAAAATGTATATTAATAATTTTTATATCTTAATTTTAAGTTTTATAATACGAAAATATATTTTCAACATAACAACATAATACATAAGAATTATCTTTCGAAATATATAAATATATAAAATTATTAATATAAATTCGTTTTAGTTATATAATAAATATAATAATTTTTCTATCTTAATTTTAAAATTTAAAATTTAAAATTTATATATAAAATATATTTCAAGATAATAATAATTCACAAGAATTATCTTACCTTCTAAAAATATGATATATTCATATAATTTTTTTATTTATAAATAAATATTAAAAATATGATAAATAAACAAAATTACCTAAACTTATGGAGAACATGACAACTAAGAAAATTTACTTCTTAAATAATAGTATTGATTGATGATAAAAGACCTCCATATTTGTGTCTATATATTTCCTGGAAATAACTAGCTCGTGGGTTTCGCTAAGGCTCTTTAATCTCAGGCCCAATCAAGAGTGACAAGTCCAGGCCTCGAGGAGGAGAGGTAGAAGCTGAGAAAGAGGTGTCCATAGAAGCAGCAAAGACTGTTGAGCTGAAGAAGAAGACTAAAGGAAGGAATAAACTAAGCAGAGTTGATGGAGGAGGCAAAACGGACGTTCCCGGAGCAAGAACACAACAGAGCTTAAAGAAGATAAGAATCCGTGAAGAAGAAGTCGCTGTGGGAGTTTTACCAGCGTGTTTGAAGAGGTTTGTACCAAAAAAAAACTGAATAATACTACGGATGTGGTAGTCCAGTTGGTTTAAACGCATGTATTGGTGCTATTGCACTCTTGGTTCTCCCTATCATGGGAGGAATGTTTTACACCATAGATGGTATTAGAGATTGACTCGTTCATCCGTACGGATGTTGAATTTTTACATTTTTATAAATTACTATTTTATTTTTCATAATTTAGGTTATATATTTTATATTTCATTATATAATTAATTGAATATTTTAAGTTATATATATCATAACTGAACCCGAATCAAATTAGATAAGATGGTCATTTTTAGTTATTTTAATTTGGATTCAAAATATTCGAATCGAATCGGTTAATATGATTATTTTTGGTACAAATATCCAAACATGTTTCAGATACATTAATTTTTAGGATATTTTAAATTTTCATATATCAAAACTGAATTCATACAGACTTCATATTTATGCAAAATAATAAATGAAATGATTATTTTAAAAACACAATAAATGAAGTAAATATTTAGAAAATACAATGCATGAAGTGGTTAAAATTAAATAAAATGAAGTGAAAATCTTTAAAAGATCACTTAAATAAGTAAGTATTGTTTTGTACTTCTGTTTTAATAGAATAGATCGGCACCAACCGGATTCTGAACCGAACCTGGAAAGATTAGATGGGTCCAAGACCGAGACACCTCCTGATTTTCAAAAAAAAAAAAAAATGGAATAATGGTTCAGTAAAATAAAACTTAAAAGATATTAAAGGTGGTAAAACATGTTGGATTGTGATTATAATGAGAACAACTAATAGCAAACTGCAACTCACCAGTTTCATTTGTGTGGGTAGAACGAAAATATGAAATCAAGGAGTCTACTATAAGTTTATTGAGAACTCGTGATGTGTTTGGCTATTATAGCTGGTCGCATAGTTATACAATATCTTGCACTATCTGGACACAGTAAGCACTATCTGGACAAAATCTTGAAATTTTTGTAATATTTTTTAAATGTTGCAAACTTATATTTCTCTAAAAGTTTCCAACAAATAAAATATTCTCAACAACTCAGGCCACCAGTGTTTAAGGCCAAAATAAGTATACTTTTATGCTAATGGTGGGGTCACTACAAGGCATTAGAACTCATAATGTTTCGTAAGAGAACACAATATTTAAAACATAATTACCAGTATATACTAAAGTATTATTATTTGAATAGTAAAAAACGTTTTGAGCTAGCTAACTACAAATTATAGCATGTGCCCACCACATAACCTAATAGCCCCTCAAGCTCGCGAGCAGCTAAGTAGGTGAGAGAGAGTCGCTCACTGTACACAGCTTTTCCCGCACGTGTGTCTTTTTGATTCAAACAGTTAACCAATCAACACCATCCACGTAAGGTTTTATATTATTAGTGCACTACTCTCATTATATTTTGAAGAATAACCATCAAATTTTTGTATGGTTGACAAAAAAAAAACCATCAATTTTGTATTTGTACCACATACCGGTCAGGTTCTTGAGTAATATCACAAACTAATCACACGCGCCTTTTAGCAGCAACCACTCGTCACGTGTGACTATCTGACCGTTGGTAATACTCACGCGCTCTCTTAGCCAGCCATCTCGACTGTAACTGTCTCGTGCCACGCACATGACTGCGCACATTAGTTTTGACCACTGTCTCTTATTTTTTTATTTTCCCCAAAATATATATTTAACCACCACTGAAAAAACACCAAAGCTTTCTCAGTCTGTTTCTCTCTATCTGAACCGATGACGTCGTTTCACTCTCCGTCGGGCGCCTCCTCTCTCTTTTCCACCGATCAGAAGATCCGTGTCGGGAGTCTCGACGCTCTGAGATCCTCTCGTACCGTTTTCCTCGGAAGAAATGTGTTTGGTAGTGTCCACTCGTTGCCTCCATCATCGTCATCTTCTTCCTCAATCCAAGCCGTATCAACGGTAAAAAGTTATTACCTTTATCTTACTTAGCTCTAGTTTTCAAAAGATTCCTGTTTTAATTGAAAAAACGTTAATTTCTCTGTTAAAACATATATCTAAAGGTTTTGTAATAGATTGATGATAATGTTTTTGTGTAATGATAGGTGATTGGTTCGTGTGTTAAGATAAAAAAAAAACCTGTTCTCTTTTTTTTTTGTGATAATTTTTGTGCAGCCAGCAAAGCCTGAGACAGCAAAGTCAACCAAGAGAAGCAAAGTTGAGATCATCAAGGAGAAGAGTAACTTCATCAGATACCCACTC
The DNA here is from genome assembly GCA_932364175.1 of Eruca vesicaria subsp. sativa. Lineage (NCBI taxonomy): Eukaryota > Viridiplantae > Streptophyta > Magnoliopsida > Brassicales > Brassicaceae > Eruca > Eruca vesicaria. Next base: position 191,594 of record CAKOAT010011114.1, read on the forward strand.
AACGAGGAGCTTCTAACAGAAGCCCCAAACGTCAACGAATCCGCCGTGCAACTCATCAAGTTCCACGGAAGCTACCAACAATACAACCGTGAAGAACGTGGCGGAAGATCATACTCCTTCATGCTCCGCACAAAAAACCCAAGCGGCAAAGTCCCAAACCAGCTTTACCTAACCATGGACGACTTAGCAGACGAGTTCGGCATCGGCACCCTTCGTTTAACCACCAGACAAACATTCCAGCTTCATGGAGTTTTGAAACACAATCTCAAGACAGTGATGAGTTCCATTATCAAAAACATGGGGAGCACACTCGGTGCTTGTGGTGATTTGAACAGAAACGTTCTTGCTCCGGCTGCTCCTTATGTTAAGAAAGAGTATTTATTCGCGCAAGAGACGGCTGATAACATTGCGGCGCTGCTCAGTCCACAGTCTGGGTTTTACTATGATATGTGGGTTGATGGTGAGCAGTTTATGACGGCTGAGGCACCTGAGGTTGTGGAGGCGAGGAATGATAACTCTCATGGGACTAACTTTGTGGACTCTCCTGAGCCTATTTATGGTACTCAGTTCTTGCCGAGGAAGTTCAAGATCGCTGTCACTGTGCCTACTGATAACTCTGTTGATCTTTTGACCAATGACATTGGTGTTGTTGTGGTTTCTGATGATAATGGGGAGCCTCAGGGTTTCAACATATATGTAAGTCTCTGCTTCTGACTTTATCTTAGCATCTTCATAGTTGAATACAATGTTCTAAAAATCGGTCTAACCCCGCTAATCACCAAATTGGTTATAGCCGAAACAATTTTCTTATTCAATTTTCTAAAATATGTTTAATCAAGCAATAATGTTAGTGCAATCAAGAAATTTGTGTAATTTTTTTTTCTTTGTATGTCTAATTTTTATATTTCATTAGCATAGTTTTATAATTAGACACACAATACTAAAATATCTAAAATAAATGTAAAATATATAAATCATATTCATTAATCTGTTTAGTTGATTATAGAGCTCTCATATTTAGTTTTTTGAACATTGGTTGCTTATGAATTTTTTTCTTCTTCTTACAGGTTGGTGGAGGTATGGGAAGAACACATAGAATGGAGTCTACTTTTGCACGCATTGCAGAACCATTAGGTTACGTGCCTAAGGAGGATATCTTGTATGCTGTGAAGGCCATTGTTGTCACACAGAGAGAACATGGGAGAAGAGATGACCGCAAATACAGTAGAATGAAGTATCTGCTCAGCTCCTGGGGGATTGAGAAGTTCAGAGATGTGGTTGAGCAATACTATGGTAAAAAGTTTGAGTCTACCCGTGATTTACCAGAGTGGGAGTTCAAAAGCTATTTGGGATGGCATGAACAGGTTAGTCACTGACCAATTTTTGCGTAATGTTCTCTTGTCCTCATAGTTACAAAACTTTGCAGGGAGATGGTGCTTGGTTTTGTGGGCTTCATGTAGACAGTGGACGTGTTGGAGGCATCATGAAAAAGACACTGAGAGAAGTCATTGAGAAGTACAAACTTGATGTGCGTATCACACCGAATCAAAACATTGTGTTATGTGATATCAAGAGTGAGTGGAAGCGTCCCATCACTACTGTGCTTGCTCAGGCTGGCTTATTGGTAAGAAGTTTTGTTTTATACAGAGGTCTTGCCATTTTGAAAGTTAAGTTGACAAAGAGTTTATTGATTAATTTGAGCAGCAACCAGAGTTTGTAGACCCTCTCAACCAAACCGCAATGGCTTGTCCAGCTTTTCCTTTGTGCCCTTTAGCTATAACCGAGGCAGAGCGTGGGATCCCTAGTATTCTGAAGCGAGTGCGAGCGATGTTTGAGAAGGTATGATCTTCTCATGGATACTTTCTAAAAAAGATAACTCCTCTCATGTGCAATCTGTTTCTTACTTGTATCAGGTTGGTCTTGAGTATGATGATTCTGTTGTGGTAAGAGTAACTGGTTGCCCTAATGGATGTGCTAGACCATACATGGCTGAAGTTGGTCTAGTTGGAGATGGTCCAAATAGCTATCAGGTAATTAGTTACCTCTCTGCCTATGAGTTGGAACAAGATTAAAAAATTCTCATTGGAGGTTCTTTGTGTTGTTGCTGTTGTTGTTTGTTGCAGGTTTGGTTAGGAGGAACACCGAATCAGACACAGATAGCGAGGGCTTTCATGGACAAGGTGAAGATTCAAGACTTCGAGAAGGTCTTTGAACCATTGTTTTACAACTGGAAACTTGGGAGACAAGCCAAGGAATCATTTGGAGAATTCACAACCCGCATGGTAAAAAATATCTAAACGACTCTTATTGAATTTTTAGATATTTCTTTAAAAGCTTAGAGATGTGATTTTGTGTTAAACTGATGAATATTTCAGGGATTTGAGAAACTCAAGGAGCTGATAAGTACATACGAAGGATCTCCACAGTAAAAAACAAGATGGAACTTTTGTTCTTTTGGAATTACACAAAAAGAAAGTGTATATTCTCTTGTCATGTTGTTACTCTTCGGTAACATCTGATGCATAAAAGATTATGTACTTGATCGTACTTTTCTGTATCTTTTTTTTTTACTTGAGTTCAGAGACCCACCAATAAGCATTTAGCTTTTTCCTTTTTTTGGTGTATCATGTGTGTTTTGGTTGTTGTATGGACAAAATAATTACTTCCTTTTTTGGGAATAGTAATGTATTTGCAATTTACTCAAAAGATCAGGAAGGATGGTCATGGTCTTGGTAAAATTATGTTCTTTTTAAAATGAGGAAGAATATATGTGCTATGTATCAAGAACCATGCGTTTTGTGTTATGTCTGCAGAAGATGTGTTGAACAGAAATTTACGTTTTTTTTATTTGTAACGAAGAAGCCCATTATTTTGGCCCAATAGCAAATTATCTCGCTTCTCCTTCTTGTTCCAACTACGAACATAATCAATCTCCTCTGCTCAGGTGTTTCATTTTGCAGATTTGTGCTGTGGAACCAAAGCTTTGTATGATCTTCTTCTTCTTGCAACACTTGTGACATGGAGGCAACTGGTGATATTTGGGAAGATATTGAACGTTCTGAGAGGTACTTCTCTGAATTTAATTTTTCTTTTTTAATTACGAATTCTGGTTGTGTTCTAAAGTTCCATAGGGAGAAAGAATGGAACTTTAGTCCTAAAGATGTATCCTTTTTTTTCCCTCAGTAACATTCTAGGAAACTTATCTGATTTGGATTCTCAGTTACATAGAAGCTGGAGATAGAAAAAATGAATATTATAATACTTGGAGCAACATACTTACTTGGAAAATACTCAAATTCATCTCATACCTGTAAAAGCATTTTGATTGCTCCTTTTTTTTTTGTGTTAGCTACCTCGTCTGCTCTATGTATGAAGAGGCAGAGTCACTATCCTCCACCATACTGAAACAAGTACTTGGCAACGTTGAGGAAGCTCTTGGTGATCAGTTTCATGACATGTTGGAATCTGCTGGCATGGTTTTAGTCCAATCGTTGCTTGGACTCGGCAGGTATTTTTAAGTTTGGATGCTGTAAGAAACTTTTAGAGTTTACTATTCTTTGGCTCTGTGATCGTCTCTTCACACTAAGTGAGTGCCTTTGTCAATGGCAGGACAGGTGAGATTGTAAATGAGCTAAAACTAGTGTTTGGCGAAGTTGCAGCTATCCCTCTTCAAGTTCTTCTCACTGGGTACCCTTCTTGGTTCTGTTCTTTTATTACAGCTTAAGATACTTGGAAAGGAGAATCTTTCTGAAATATAGGTTTTTGAACTAGGAGTAAAATGACATTCAAGGCTAGTGAGAGAAAAGAATCTCAACTTAACTAAATACTTGAGAGGTCATAGTATTTGCTAACGTTGACTTAGTATAAGGAGTACAATACTGCTCTCTCTCTCTCTCTGCATACTTTAGCATAGACAATTGCTACAGAATGATACTGTAGATATCTATTTGATCCATCTTCTGCCTTCTTTTTAGAATATGCCTTCAAATATCAAACGGTTCCTACTCGGGTGTACGTGAGATTCTGGAAGAGTTCTTTAGCATATGGGTTTACAAGGACAACCACTATATCCTAGATGATGCTGGATTGAGTGCAAAAGGACTCCACGGGAAAATGTCTTTGAGTATTGATGAGTACATGGAAGCTGTTGAGCTGTACACCTTTGGAGTTCTTGGAAAAGATGCAAACGACGTGGGTCTAGCCATCTCATGGGTTGAGAAAGCTGCATTGCCTGAAGAAAGACGACATGTACTATTGAAAACGTTTCATGAGTTGTTTATGAACTAACTTGTGAGCATGTTTCAACTCAATTCTCTGTTTCAGGGACTTTTGAGAAGATTGGATTCTTTACTTTCTGTCAAATCAGCAAACGTTCCAGAGGCTGCTTCCTTTGAGGAAAATTCTTCTTATGCTGTTGTGAATAACAACAAGTCTTTGGCTAATGATGAGGTTGATTATGTCTTGAAACTCTCTAAGCAACATGAACCGTGGTCATCTCGTCCTCTAAGCCTTAGGCTTGGTAATACCCGGTTTAGCATGTCCAGGGGGAAAGTTGCCTTAAGCCTTGTTGGATTAATCATATGTTATGCTTTGAAGAGAAAACGAGCTGCTTTAACACGGTAAGTATTCATCTATGCTTGTTTCTGAACATTGTTATGCTTGAATGATCAGAACTTATGGTGATGAAAACATATATCCATTGTGGTGTGTGTGTTGTTTACTTGTTTCTCAGGATAATTTGCAGACAAATGGAGACCACGAAAAAAGCAGTTGTGGATTTCTGGAAGCTTGCGTTTTCATACCAAGTGAATCCTCTTGCAGCTATTCAATCCATACCAAGCACCACAACTTGAGGCAGTTCCCAGTCTAGAAGAGGGATGAAAGACCTGATTTTGAATTGAAATAAAGCTGCATCATTGTTAGTTCCTGGCTAGGCTTTATCACCTCAAAAATGTGTTGTATAATCAAAATCCATACTCAGTTTTGTGGTAATGTCTTTCTATGTCACTAGCCTATTTGTATTGGTGCTTACTTGTATAAAATATAATAAATAAACAAAACTGTTATCATTGAGGAAACTTTGTATTTGATGAAAGATTGTATAATTTGGGACATGAGAGGTCTAATTATTTAAACAAAATTCATTTTGTCTCTTTCCAGTGATATTAGCATACATGATGCAATAAATTCTTGTCAGTGGACTATCATAATGACATGTTCAATGATTTTCTTTTTCTATATAGCTACATGTGTTCTGATTCAGTGTATAGTTTTCAGTCTAAAATTTTGCACTGCATATGACCTAATCTCAAGATACTTGGTCGACCTTTTTTGTTCTTCTTTTAATGTTATAGTAACTAAACATCTAATATTTAGCTTAAATATAACTATGGCGTACCTAATTTTCTAGAATTCGTACATCTAATATTTAGTTCTTTTTTTGTCAACTATATTTAGTTGTTTATATAGTTTCTAGATCTATTCATGCTACAAAAAAAAAAAAAAAATTATTATGTGGGATTATACATTGTGTAGGTAGGCATATTCATTTAACAAAATGTGACCTTCAAAAATCTTAAAATAGGAGAAACCACAAGAATACAAAGGTCTGATTAGTTACTCCAAATATAATAAAATTAGGATTACTTTATCTTGATTTCTATAAGTTTGGGTAGTTGCCACGAAAATCTTTAAATTCTGGTAAATTTGGCACGTAGTTTTCGTAAACTCGTGTTAAATCTTAGCCTTGATAGTTGTAACATCTGTTGTGTCTAAAAATTAAAACCGCGTTTTATTATTACCAATCTCTTAAACATTATAGTAAATAAACAAAATGAGTTACTTCTTTTGGGTTCTATAACTTTAAAAATAACTTGTTTCTTATTTATTCCTAATTTTCACTGACCCTATAAAGTTCCCGGGGCCAAACCTTTCCAAGTAAACTGAAAACGTACAAAACGTATCGGGATCAAAACAAAATGAAGAAAATTACCAAAAAGTTATCGACAAAGTACGTGAAGCTCCACAAGAGCCGGCTCCGTCAAGACGGGTCAATGAAGTCGGAGGAGGACGGTGGAGAGCTTTTCCGAGGAAATCATTCGCCAGAAAATGAAGAAAGTAATGAAAAGGAGACACCTATGGTTACAAAGATTATGGAGTCCATGCATCGTAAACTGACGCTAAAAGAGAAACCAAGTAAAAAGAATATCTACGTGGACGGTCACGACGACCAGCTTGAAGGTTCGGTTAGAAACATGAAAAAGCGTGGTGATATGGATCAGCATGTAGACTCAGTTACACATGGTCATATGGATCATCTTGAAGATTTGATTAAGGGTCGTGATCATAAAGACCAATCTGAAGGATCCACTAGGAACGGTGCTCGTCATGACCGTGTAGACCAGCTCGAAGGATCTAACAAAAACGGTAAGATATCTCAGCTTGAAGACGTTACTACTACGCCAAGCTGTCATGTAGATCAATCAGAAGGGTCAACTAAGAATCCTTCTGATTTTGCTTCTAAAAAAGATTATCTTGATTGGATTGAATATGTGGAAGGATCTAGTCATCATTGTTTCGATCGATCTGAACAACCTTATAAAAAGGACAACATCGACCATGATCAGACAAGCGTTGGTGTAACAGATGGATCGATTGAGGGGAATAATGATGACAATATGTTACTCAAGAGCTCTAAGTATAGAAAAAGTGTTGACGATTTGAAAGGGTATAAGAAAGGAAAAGGTAGAAAGGTCAAAGATTCATTGAAAAGTCAAATGGTTGACTAAAGGTGAACGTGCCTTTCGCATTGTATAATATGATCATTGATCATTTGGTTAGTGAGAAGTGAACTACCACTCTGTATAATTGTTATTTTCAAGAAAATCTTTACTTTAAAAGTTTGAGAACTAAAAGAACTATAACCACAATTAATCACTTTTACAAGTTTGATAAGATCATATATGTATAATCAAATATGTCCCAATGAATTAAATTTGTTAGTAACATGAAAGGCCTATATATTTCACAACAATGTATAAAATTTTAAGCTAGCTCCTCCTTTTCACTAGCAAAACCATATGGGAGCTAATTCGAGAGGAAAAGAGCCATCCATAACACGCAATTATTGTAAAAGTAAATCCATCACATAGCCAAAAGAAAAGTTGCAAATGTTATGAACAAAGTGATTAGAAGCCTAAGCCTAAAAAAAGAGCTTAATAGCTCCACTCCACAAAGAAAATCGCCAGATAACTTATCCCCGGAGAGAAGCTCGTGGCACCGCCGGTAATCCAAACTCATCCTCCGCCTGTTAATCACATCGTTAAACCTCCCACTAAGAGGAAATAATACTTGAAAGCATTTCGAAATTTCGAAAGTTATAACCTGAACACGACCCTGTGTAGGTCTAGTAGGTACTGGAGGCAAGTTAAGTTCATCATCGTAATCACTTTGCTTATCAGGCTGGAGATAAGAAGGCATTCCATCTGCTTCTGTCTCGTCTCCCATATCAGCTTCAAGAGCCTCAAGCTCTGAAAAAAATTCACCAAAAAGCCATTAAGAAAATGCAAGACAGAGTACGTTAATGCAACAACAACAAACTTTACCTCCCATGAGATCATCTTCATCAAGCCCATCAGGAACATTATAACTCCTACCAAGCGTTTCTTGAATCTCAGAACTATCATCCATCAGATCCATCATCTCATCTTGCAAATTCTACATAACACAATACAAAAAAATTAAACCACCATAGCAAAAAAAAAAGGTTGAAACAAACAAACAACAGAGAACGTACGTCAATATCTTGAATCTGTACGGTTTTCATCATCCCTTTCAACTCCTTATTAGCAGATTTTAATGCCGTCATCTGCAGGTTTAATTAACTTTGTATCAGATTCAATCTCTTTTTTTTCACAACGGCTTCGAAACAAAAGAGAGATATAAATATAATATACATACAGTTTGTTGAGCATCTTTGAGTCCTTCAGCAGCGAAAGAGACTTGATCTAAATTAAATGTTTGATTATAAAGCATGTCACGTTGTCCTTCATACCTAATTAAGAAAGCAACGTTAAATTGATCAACAATATAGCTAATGATTAAAAACCTAAATGAATATATATCTTTACATTTTCTTCTGCTTGAGAAGCCTCATAGCACGAGCTTTGAGAGCTTGTTGAGCAGGACCAGGCCTCGTCTTCTGAATCTGTTCTTTGTATTTGCAGAGCTCAACATCAAGCTTCTTTATCTTATCCTCCACTGATTCTCCTCTTTTATTTATCTAAACAAACATCAAAACAAAATTGCAACGATGCTGAATTTCTATATTGAAGTTTTGAAAGTGAAATCTCAAAATCGATGATCGAACACATGATTAAACCTAGAAACTAAATATCTAGCTAAGATCGGTACATAGATTCGTAATTCTAAATTCTCCACAGGACATTGCGAAAACGATTTGAAGATTAGGGATATATACGAACCCGATCCGAGGCGTCTTGGATGGAAGGAGCTGGTTCTGTGTTTTTTTTCGCGCCGAAAACTCTCCTCATCGTCTTCTTCTTCGTCTACACCCTTTCTGTGATCAAAATCTGGGAAACTTACTTGGGAAGGAAAGTGAAATCGAGGATTTGGAGATTAAGTCCTTGAGGTTTTCGAATTTATGGATTTAGCTTCGATAAGTTTTTTTTTTTTTTTTTGTAACAAGCTTCGATAAGTTTATAGTCCTTAATTAATTTGTCAACGCGAAGAAGTTTCGTAGGTCTTTTCGTAAAGTTAAATCGTTCCCAAAATTAATTAATTTTAAATCTTTAATTAATTTGGTCAACGAGAAGTAATCGATATCGGTTTGGTTTAAATTTAAGTAAACCAAATTGAATGTAAGAGGAGGCATCTAGTACCTAAATCGAAACGTAAAGAAAAAGTTTCCTAGATCTTTTCACAAAGTTAATCGTACCAAACTATATCTATGATAATCATTAATTAATTGGTCAACGAGAAGATGTACTAGTATAATTTACACCATCTATTCCTAAAGATTTATATTCTAGATTTTTTACACCTTTTAATAAAACACAATAAATTTACATAATTTTTTATATTTATCTTCTATCCATAATTTTAAACCAATAAAAAATCAATTAATTAGTGGAATTAATTTTTTGAAGTTTATAATTAATTAGTAAAACATGCATTGAAAATGTAAAAATGAATCTTTTATAAACAAATTTTTTTCTAAAATATGTATCTTTAAAGAAGGGAGAGAGTATTTTGGTTTGTTTTAAATTTACGTTAATCAAATTGAATGTAAGAGGCAACTGCTGAGAGATGGTTGAATCCTCTTAATTGGCTTCTCCTGCTAAACGAAGGTTGGTTTTTGATGGAATCATCAATCATTTATTGTTCTTTTGTTCTAATCAATTAAATATTGTTTCAAGGAAAAGAAAATGTAAGACTTAACTAGTACGTAAACCCAAACGTAAAGAAAAAGTTTGACTAGTTGTGTGGAATGTGGATACAAAAACACTAGTACAATCGAGTTTTTAGACAGAACTACTCTTACTTTATAACTCTCTCAACATTTTTTAACCCCACAAATCCTGACTCTTAACACGAAAATGACAGACAAGCGTAAAAAAAAACAAAACCACATTTTGACATTTTACCTCTTCCATCAAAAGACGATGTTCATCTGAATCCAAGTTTGACTGAGTAATAAAACGAAGACTATTAATGAGTTGTATACTGATCATGATCCATACACCGCTTCACTTCTTTCTGTTGTTTTTCTTCACTTTGAAGATTCTCCGCCCAGACTTATCGCCACCTCCTGTGCTGCCCAGTGAGAAGCTCCCACCTCCTTGGAACTCTAGACTCTGTGAGGCCTGGAAAGGTGATGCGTTTTGTGGTGGTGTGTTTGCAATCGGCTGGCCTCCAAACTGGAACGGGTTAGCCATTGTTGGAGGCGGTGTTGCTGGTGCTCCTCCGCCAAAGGTAAAGCTTGGTTGAGCCATTGAGACAGGCTGTTGTCCAAACATTGGTTGTTGTACCATGGATGTTTTGTTGGCTTGGTCTGTGTCTTCTGCCATACTGTCCTCCATGCTCATTTGTTGGCTATTGTTGAAACCATTCGTATTATTTGCTGGTGGAGCAGTTGCACCAAACGCGAACGAGGGGGTTGAGTTTCCAAAGGGTGAGGGAGGAGTCGCGGAGGGGGCTGAGTTACCGAATACTGATTGCTGAGGAATGGTGGGAGCGGATGAGTTGAAACTAAAGGTGCTGGGAGCAGAAGCGCTTGAACCGGTAGCAGCAGAAGATGCTCCAAACGAAAAGGTTGGAGTAGAGGAAGTGGTGAATGAGGAACCGAAGACTGGAGCAGGTTTGGGAGCTTGCCAGTTTGTCCCAAACAGGGGAGAGCTCGTTGTACCACTAGAGCTTGAAGACATGTTTGTCGAACTCAGTTGAGGGGTTGAACCGGAAGCAAACACTGCAGATTCCGGCTTTGACAATCCAAACGGGGAACTATTCGTCGAAGTGCTGCTCCCAGACAAGCCAAATGAAGGAGCTGAAGCAGATGACCCAAACTGAAACGGGGCGCTTTGGGTTTGAGTTGTGGTTCCGCTACCTGTTGTACCCGTCTGACCATTTGCAGCACCGAAAAGACTTGAGCCCTGAGATTGGGAGCTAGCAGCAGAAGCTGATGAAACAGCATTGAATCCAAAAACATTGCTTGTAGTACTTGCAGCTACACCTCCAGAAACGCTACTACCAGAGCTTGTAAATGCAGGAGACGAAGTTCCAAAAATATTACTTCCAGTAGCAGCTGTAAAAGTCCCCGAAAACTTGCTGCTCTCCGTCCCAGGGGTTGCGGTTGAGGAAGATGACACACCAAACACTAAACTTGAAGAGCTCCCAGGTGTAGAAGATGCAGTAGAAGGGTTTACTGTGCTGCCACCAGCCGCAGACGATGTCCCACCAAAGCTAATTTTACCAGCGTCTGTCACAGTAGGGGAACTCCCAAAAGTAAAACCTGGCGTGCTTTTAACATCTGAGGTTTTAGCAGCAAAAGTATTTTCAGTGCTCGTATCAGCTGACGCCATACCACCAAACTTGAAACTGCTTATATTTCCAAATGTTGGGTTTTTTACTTCAGTCTCTTTTGAAACCTGAGCACTAGATGCAGATACTGATGAAGCAGACAATGGAGCAGCTGCAGGTTCCCCAAATTTGAAAGGTGACGTAGACGAGAGAGGAGCTGCTGCAGGTTCCCCAAATTTGAGAGATGACGTAGAAGAGAGAGGAGGTGCTGGAGCTGATTCTAAGTTGTTGCCAGAACTGCTGTCGTTACTAGTATTAGCAGGCAACTTTCCAAATACACTCGAGGCAGTCGGAGTCTTGCCAAATACACTCGGCGCAGTCGGAGTAGCAGCAAAAGATTGCACAGAGCATGGCACCTCACTCACAGAATTATTGGAAGGTATATTCGAAATGCTAGATGAGAATAAAGGTTTTGAACCAAGAGAGCCGTTGAGGACCGATTCAGCTGAGGTATTTGACTCAGCTCCAGAAGCGCTGTTGCCATCATTTTTCTTTGTTTCAGTTGGCTTTCCAAAAGCCTCTGATACTCCAAAAGTAGAGCTGCAACAGAAAGAAAGTCAGAAGTCAGTAAAGGTAACTAAAGAAAGTCAGTCAGTAAAGTCAGAAGTCAGAAGTCAGAAAAGAAGTATGCCATCAACCTGCTCGGCTTTTCGAACTTCATGGCTGCAGATGTACCATTGTTTTGATTTAAAAAGTCAGTGGCCGCTGGTGACGAGAAGGTGTTAGGAAACACAGCAGCAGCTTTTTTAGGTTCTTCCCGAGAGATATATTCCCCTCCTGAGATCATCTTAGGAGGAGAAATATTTGATTTCTCATTCCCTTGGATGACCTTTGAAGTTGGCTCAGAGGGCATATTACTTTGCTTAACAGATTCCATTGGTAAAGTAGAAAACTGGCTCTTTCCAGTTTCAGGAGATCCATTAGAAGTACTCTGAGAGGCGTCACCATTAGGAGTATATGACGTAGAGGCCATGGTCGCAGATGAAGTAAATAGTGTCTCCCCTTTAGGCACGCTGAAACTAACACTTTTCTCCACTTTTCCGACATTCTGTTTTTCTGCCTCTTCAAATGGAGTAGGTGCTGCAACATGATCATCCTCCAACTCCTGCATTGTTTAGCTCACAATTAGATGGTCAAACATGTGCAGTTAAATATGGTCAAAGGTAATACACACACATGATAATCAACTATGAATAAGAGTAGACTTTTGCTACGAAAAGGAAATAAGATTGGCATTTATACGATTGCTCGCTTTGACACACTTATTTTCATATTCTGAAAATATAAATATAAATATAAGAAATGAACAAGTTACCTCATCGGCTATCATCCGAAATGCTCGTTTTTTTGGAGGCTGCTCTTCCAAAGAACTCGTGAGAGGCAAATAACCGCCTTTAACACGAGTCTCCTGATCTTTACTGGAACTTGCTTTGTTAGTGTCATGAGCAGCACTACCAGTCTTCCCACTTAGAGCTAAAACCTCCCTGGAGCCACTCCCTCCAGATTTTTCCTGCTTTTGATGACTAGAGACTGGCGAATTTGCCTTCTTCTCAGGAATATTATCCAAGAACTTCAGCGGCTCCACATTCTGAAGGCTCTTGAGAGCCGGGCCTCGTAGCATAGACGATGACAACTTGCTCGGGGATTTCTCCTTTGTGGAATCCATTCTATCAAGTTGCTCGAAGATTTTCAAAGCCGCCTCCTTGGATGCAGAAGGGACACGATTAAAACTTGAACCAGGAATATCCTCTGCACTATCTTTAGATGTATGTGTAATGTTTTGTCCACCATTGGCACGAACAGAAAGTGGGGTTTCTGAGGCAGGCAACGCCAAGCTTCTAGAAGAAAGGTTAGATTTCTGGCGAATCCTCCTTACAGGCCCCACAGATCCTATATCATTATCTAAGACTGAACTCCTCCGTTTGAGACCCTACAAAACAATTTAAAAGTCAAGTGGATACTTATGTTTTAGAGACCATTCAGAAATTCGTTTGATGCATAGTCAAAAAAGTTCACCGATTGAAACCCATGTCTAGAACCAGAAGATAAGCTTTCTTCCCATGTGCTTGGAGATGACCGGAAAGGAGACCCAATCTGAAAAAAAAAAGAACCATAAAATTAGATACCAGTTGCAAACTCTACAGTAGAAATGTCATAGTTAAACATTGAAACCTTCGGAGTGGACTGAGGCCTAGAGTATGGTGTTCTGGCCATGCTGTAAACAGCAGATCTTCCCCGAGTTCTAGGGGTGACAAAACCATTTTCCTGAGGTCTTTGTCCAGAAAGCTTTGGCACCAGTGACATTGTAGGCGACTTTGACGGAAAAGGGGTTCTGTTCAGGAAAACAGAATCTTCCCTAACCGCTTGGCCACGCAACCCCAGCATAGAAGGAGTAACTTCTGAAGGTCTGCTACCCATGTAGGCTTGTGCAAGCTGTGCTGGAGAAGCAATGCGCTCCTCGAGAGCCTGGTAAGGATGAAACAATCAAAAGACTAAGAACGCCATCGGCATAAAACAGACTAGTATATCTCATATGTGTAACAACTTGCATACCCTCGAACTTCCAAGAGGTGTTGAAACAAGGGCGTTCATAGTTCCATTATCTGGATGTGCACTATCCCTCTCATGTGTTTGTGGATTTGGCAAATTACTCGCATCATTTCTTTGATCCCCGTTTACAGTGGATGAAACATCAGCTTTCGAACGGAGCAGTGCAGTTAATCGGTCAACTTCAGACCTATAAAACCATCAAATAAGATCAACGAAATTCTTAAACAAAAAGTTCCAGTTACTCAGAAATCAAAGATGCTTAAGCATATTGTAGTAAAACGCACTAAAAACAAGAAGAGGAAATAATGTTAAAAGACTAGAAATTTCACTACTCTTTATCATGAATGTTAAATCTATGCAAAGATAAACTTCTATAATCTTAGTGGAATTAGTTATTACTCTACTGGGTTATATGAACAAGCAAAAACTTGTAGAGAAGGCGTACCTTGTAAAAGTTTTCTCCTTCAAAATATTCTCAAGATCCGTAAATCCATCCTTGCCTTTCCCTGGATTGCCTAATGCATTGGCTTCTTGGATCCGAACCACATCACTTTTCACAGACAACTTCACACATATAAACCACGGTTAAACAACAGAGTAAGAAAGAACAAAAAAAAACCCCACAAGAAGAAGCTTATTTACTTACAGCAGGCGTACTCTCCACGCGTCCAACTCTAGTCTCCTGAATCACATCTGAACCACGAAAACATAACACAACAACACATATTAAAAACATACATAATTGCTACTAACACATTAAACACAATCTCAAACAAAAAAAAATCAAGCTGGAACCACAACCAATCGGATTAAAGACTCCATAATACTATGACTAATACAATACCTAGTAAACTACTTCAATTAATTAAACAAACATTCTAATAACACTTCTCTAAGACTCTAACAAACTCCGAATGCTACACAAAAGATTACCTCTTTCTGGAATCCGCTGCTGCTCCGGAGACTGTAAGGGCGATTCACCAGAGCCAAGCCGTTTCCGAAACACAGAAGCGAAAAGCTTATGAGCGCTATAAGTAATAAGCCTCTGAGCCGGATCCACCAATTTAGACAACCACCCGCCGCCTCCTCCTCCTCCTCTATCTTCCCTCCCTCCAACTCCAGACCCTCTCACGGAGGTCGGTGGCCGTTCATAAGGAGTCTTTTGAGACCTCCGAGCCGTCGGCTTACGGAACTTTCCGCCGGTTCCTAATCCGCCGCCGTACGGGTTGCTGCTCTCTCCTCGTGCCGCGCTCGCCATAAGCGGGGGAGAAAAGACGAGATCGAATGAATCTAGGGTTTTCGACGAGCCTTTCCGCGTAAGTAATATCGGGAACTTGGTGCGAGGAGACGGAATCGGTAAAAAATTTGGGGGAACTAGGGTTTTTTTCTAATTTGTGGTGTACCCAAACTAAAAGGAAAATTTAAAAAAAAAAAGGAAAATTGAGAGGAGCGTATATTCGTGTTTTCTAATTAAATAAAACTAATGTGACTGGTTGTTATGGAAGATACTAAGACGGGTTGTTTTATAGCCGTGAGATTAAATATCTCCAACGGTGTGAGATTGAGGTTTTTAGCGGTTCCACCGTCATGTTAATTTTCATTCAAAGGAGACGGCCAGATGTAGTGGGCTGGGCTTTTATATAAACATAATGGGCCCCACAAAGACGGAATAGGTTAATTTGATTTAAATAACCTTATGAGAAAACAAAAACATTTTTTTTGAAAACATATGGTAATGTTGTTGGACATCATTTTTGGTAAAACCTGAAGCATAGATAAAAGCAGAGATAAATCAAAGTAGCCACACTATAGAAATCTAGTTTTTGATGCCGAGAAAATTTACAGCTCTAGCTCTGTTTCAGAACATAAACATGATGATACAGGATGCAAAGCAATAAAGTCATGAGTTCCTGTTTTTTTTTTTTTTTTTTTTTAGGATGGAAAATGAGGAATAATATTCTTTTCCAGCAAAATGGGGAACATATTCTTCAAGTAACCATGGAACAATTCGAGATTATCAACAATGGAATGGAGCAAGATGATCAAACGCTGCAATCAAATGGGTATGTTTCAAGGCAAATGACATCAATTCATGAGATTCTCCCACATTCTTGTCTAGTAGATGCCTCGTGGAAGAATGAGAAAGAGGTTAGTGGCATTGGATGGTCCTTCCATTGCAAGGATTAGGATATGATTAAAAATGAGTATATGACTGTAGCTTTCTTCAGTGACTGCAAGTCACTCATTGATGAAGTTTCATCAGTGTTACACTGCAAAAACCCATCAAAGCAACTCGGAGAACAGAGGGCTCTTATATGATACGAGACATACAAGCTATATCAAGCTTCTCACCACTACACTTATCATTATGTAAGTAGGAATCTTTTGTCTAATGTAGATATAATAGCCAAGATGGTTAGAGTAAACAAGCAAAACTATGTAATAAAAAGTAGCTACAAGTAACAGACCAAAAGAACAATGTTTATATGCATAAAAGTACACAGTACAGTAAAGATTTTCCTAATAATAACAAAATCTCATCACAATATTGAGAAGAAAAAAAATAATCATTCATAAGTATTTGTTGATCTTACGGGTTTGTAATCTGACAACTAGTGTTTCAAAGAGATGCTAATGCTCTTCTCTAAACCAATCTTCATAGGTCCTCCCATGATGCTCCCTTTCTGCATCATGGCCACAAACTCGTTGTAGTCTATTCTTCCATCCTGTAACAATGATTCAACGCTTTAATAGTGTTTTGTGATAGCCTAATCAATCAATCAATCAACAACAAGAGGTTTCTACATCATCACTCTCCCAAGCTTGGAGGCGATCTAAAGAATGTGTTTTCCCATTGTTAGCTCATTATTCTTGAGACTACAATGCAGATTAAGATGAGATGAGAAAGTGTAAGAAAAGAAGCTTTTACCTTATCTTGATCAACATCACGAATCATTTCTTCTATACGAGCATCTTCAACACCAAACTCCTCACAAGCTTGCTGAAGCTCGTCATGGGTGATAAATCCACTATCGTCCTTGTCAAAGTAGGAGAAGGCAGCGAACAAATGGTCCTCTCTCTCTATTTTGTTTAGATGCAGTGTTGCAGCTATGAACTCTTTGTAGTCTATTGTTCCACTATTGTCCACATCAGCCTGAATCAGATGAAACAGAACAGACAAGATTATTACAAAACCCAAGCAAAAGATGGGACTGTTATCAAACTTACAGCTTGCATAAGGTCAAGAATCTCAGACTCTTTGAGATTGGCACCAACTCGTTTTAGTCCTACTTTAAGTTCTTCGAAAGTTATCTGACCACTATTGTCTGCGTCAATCATCTTGAACATTTCTTTCAAACCGGCTATTTCTTCTTCGGATAAGCTTTCAGCTATGACCTACAAGGAGTTGAAAAATGAAGAAAAGGTTACTTATCTTCTGAATTATCACTTTCTTTGGGATCTTGTTTAGCATTAGAAAGATATCTTACTCTAAGAGCCATTTTCTTGAACTTGTTCATGGCAGAAAATTGCTTCATACGGCTCAAAACAGCAGAGTCCAGAGGTTTATCTGGAGCCACGCCATCAATTTGAACCCATGGATGACCTATTCATCAGAATCAAAACTTCTTCAGACCAATCCTTAGATTTGAATGACTTACATAATACCAGAAAAAGAAAGGTATATATATGCTCATAATCAAGACGAATGTTTAGACATGAATGACTTACACAACACTTGATGTGCAGTTAGCCTTCGCTTGGGGTCACGCACAAGCATTTTCTGCACCAAGTCTTTTGCGCCATCAGAGATGCTTGGCCATGGATCAGAAGAAAAGTCAAGATCTCCATGAAGGACCTGCTCGAAAATACCTTGTTCGGTTTCTGTCCATGTCATTGGAAACATCAGCTTCTTTCAGAGCGTCTAATATGAAAACAGAAACAGATGCTTGAAGTTATAAGAAAGATGCAACCGCTCTTACCAGCCCAAAAAGGAGGAACACCACTTAACAAAATGTAAACAATCACACCAGCACTCCACACATCTGATTCAGAACCATAACGCTTTCTAAGAACTTCTGGAGCTACATAGTATGGACTACCAACAACATCTGTAAAAATTTCATCTGCAAAAGTTGAAAGGGAACTAAAGTTACAAACTCAAACATAGATGTTGTTGTGTAAATCAAATGATCAAAGACAAGAAGAACCTGGTTTAAAGAACATTGAGAGTCCAAAGTCGATTGTTTTCAATAGAGAATCTTCCTCTTTACTAACAAACAGAAAGTTCTCAGGCTTAAGGTCTCTATGCATAACACCAAGAGAGTGACAAGTCTCTAAAACCCCAACAATGGTTCTCGCTAGCTCAGCAGCTTTCCTCTCAGTGTAATGCCCACGTTGGATAATCCTATCGAAAAGCTCACCACCCGAACACAACTCCATGACAAGATGCACCGCAATAACATCCTCATAAGCTCCTTTGATGGATATAACATTTGGATGACCAGCCAAGTGATGCATTATCTGAATCTCTCTTCTCACATCTTCAACGTCCTCATCCGTCAAAAGCTTCCTCTTGGAAATGGACTTGCACGCATACTCGTTACCAGTACTTTTCTCAACGCACAAGAACGTTGTCCCAAATTGCCCTTGTCCTAGTTTCCTTCCCAATGAATAGAACTCTTTAAAGTTCTCAGTCTTTCTCTGTAACACTGACTCTGTTCTAAGCCCTGCACTGGACACCCTCCTCATATGTTTAGGCTTATTGGGATCAGGTTTCGTCTCCGGCTTTGTTTCACTCTTTGTTTCTGGTTTTGTTGCCTCAGGCTTTGTTTCTGGTTTTGTTGCCTCAGGCTTTGTTTCTGGTTTTGTTGCCTCAGGCTTTGTTTCTGGTTTTGTTGTCTCCACCTGGAGAACAACCTCCTTCTTAGCTTCTTCAGGTTTAATCTCTGCAACTGGTTCCGATGGAATTGTCCTTGGATTTGACATTGTGACTTGCTCAGGGGGTTTATTCTGAACCTGATCAGGTAATGGTCCTGCAGCTGATGCTTCTTTGGGAACTTCTCCTTTGCCATGGGAAGAAGAAGCTGCTTCTTTGGAACCTTCTTCTTTGCCATGGGAAGAAGCTTGCTCAGCTCCAATTCGTGGCTTCCATATTGCAGCGGAAACAGCTTGCACGAAACTATTTCCAGAAATGGTAGGTCCAACACAAACATTACCCATCAAAAAATCTCTCTCTTAACGTATAATCCTAAATCAAGATTCCCACATCAAGATGTGATCTGATCTGAATCTCATTTTTTAATGATCAGAGACACCACAAGTGAAAAGTCAAATCTCTCATAACCTAATACTTGGATCTCTTATCCAACGATATAGAATCTGATCACTCACAGTATACAGATGAACAAGTAAAGCCCCTACTCGGGTTGATAGACTATATGCAAAGAAGGAGTCTTCCACAGCAAGAATCAATAAGCCAAGGAAAAAAGTTTCGATTTTTTCAGAAGGTTGACATGCAAATCGAAAACTTTAAACGAACCCACAACAGAGAAAGACGGAATCCTTAGAACGGTAACGATCTGAAGCAATAAGATCTGTGATGGACAAGAAAAGACAGAAACTTTTGTTTTGTTATTTGGTCGGAAAATAAAGGAGGGAAGATCAGGGGATCGCTTAATAGCAATACATTTGTATAAAACCTTAGAAAGATGTAATCTTATTGCCTAATAGCAATAAGTCAATTTGTAAAGAAGAAGAAGATGGAAGAAGAAAAATTGAAGAAGAGATTGATCCAATGAGTTTGAAAAACGCGTTTGCGTTTTAATACCACCAGCGATCACGTTGTCTGCATTATTATTTTGCAGTACCCACTAGAACATAAATGCGTTATTTAACTGAATTTATTGTTAGTTACAAAAAAAAAAAGAGTATGGAAGCACTGATCATTAACGACACAGACAACAAAAACCAAACACAATAGTTTGTCATGTAAACCAATGAAGCCAAAATCTTCAGATTCCAATGTCTTTGAGACATAAACAAAGACTCTGGTCTGTCAGAAGAACGAAGAGCGGTTTACTATGATCTGAGATTAAACTAACCGGATATCGCCTTGTAGCCTTCCTTTTCCAGTAATTTTGCCAAGGAGTTGTCTCCGGTTTTGATGATTCTTCCATTCTCCTGAAACCGAGTAACATACATGAATCACAGATATAAACAAAAAACACAAGTAGCTCTTGCGGTTTGGCCAAAGAAACCAAGAATATTCACCATGATGTGTATGAGAGTTGGTTTGATGTAGTCAAGTAGGCGTTGATAGTGTGTTATCATCAGAACAGAGTTTTTTGGTGTCAAAAGACCATTCACCGCCTTTGCCACATCTTGAAGAGCATCAACATCCAACCCTGAATCAATCTCGTCTAGTATAGCCAACTCGGCTCCAAGAACCTGCAAAGGAACAGGAAGACACCATTACTAAACAAATAACATTAAGTGTTCCCTGATTGCTATTATCCTGTTTAGGGTTTGAAGATTAAGGGGCCCCACCAGCTCATGTCAAAGCAATTTAAAAATAAAATACGGACATGTCTACAATGCTTGCTTGTAGATATTTCAGTTAGAAGGAAGTCTAAGGAGAGTCCTTCAGACATATATATTTAGCATGCGTCTTTTCAGCAAACATTGCAGTCAATACCGAACATATATCCTTAATGCTCAAGCAATTTCAATTGTGTATAGTTATAAAAACAACCTATACCTGCTTTGGCAAGTCTGTCTAGCCAAACAATGTGAACTATTAACCTTGTGTTTTGTTCACACTTACGGAACAAGCACAGTATCCCAACTACCTTTCCTTACTACATTTGTTTCTTATCATATACAGAGACTGTGGCAACTGAGAAAACAAGGGGGGACTGGAGAAATACCGCTAACTGGAGAATCTCATTGCGTTTCCTTTCACCACCACTAAACCCTTCATTGACATTCCTGTTCAGAAAATCTGTCTTCATGTTCACAACTTCAAGTTTTGATACTAAGTGGCTGTAGAACTGCATTAGACCAATAGTCACACAACAACAAGTAAGAAATAATGCAAACTAAACCTAAATCCTCAAAACCGGTAACTCCTAATTAACCAACACACCTGGATTGGATCAAGCTCAGGCTGACCGAGCTTTCTTTTCCGAGCATTGAAAGCCATATTCAAGAAATCCATATTGCTAACACCAGGGATCTCAACTGGAGACTGAAAACTCATGAAGAGACCAGCAAGAGATCTCTCCTCTGGCTCCATATCAACCAGATTCTGCCCTTTAAATACAATACTTCCTCCCGTCACTTCATAATCAGGATGACCAACAAGTACCTACAACAAACAAGTCTCTCTGATAAAACAATACTACGCAGCATAGATGAATCCAGAGATAAAAAAAAATATCTTCTCTTTCTCATATGATTGGTTTCAAAGACTAAACTATTAACATATAAAGTAAATATCTTCTCACCTTAGAGAATGTGCTCTTCCCTGAACCATTCTTCCCCATCACAGCATGAACCTATAAGGTTTTGTTAAGCAACCACGAAACAACAATCTATGAGGATAAAGTTGACATCTTTTACAATCAACATACAAAAAGTTAACTCCTTTAAGCGTACCTCTCCTTCGTAGACAACCAAGTTTACACCTTTAAGTATCTCCTGCCTCGTTTCAACAATCACAGCTCTCAAATCCTTAACCTCAAGCAAAGGGATCTTTCCCACTAACGAATCCGAAGGGGAGGAAGAGTCCACGGGAGAGGATACGGAAGAGGAAGCGACAGTGTGTGAACGGTGAGTGGTTCGCAAGGTTGGAGAATTAGCTCGGAGATTAGAGAAGAGGACACGAGAGGGTGAAGTTCCGAGCTGAACTCGGTGAGGAGGAGGAGAAACTGTTGGGACGAATTGAGTGATAGAGTATGAGTGACGGAGGTGGAGGTTCGCACCGGCCATGGAGATAGAAATTGCGGCGGAGGAAGACGACGGAAGTTATCTCGGTGAGTGGTGAAGTTGGTGTGGTTAAATCATGTGTTCAAGTGCCACGTAAGCTACGGAAAATGAAATAAAACGACGACACTTCGTGTTGATGCGCGTCTTCTTGACCCTTTGAAGAGTTATTACTTAACGCTTCCTTGTAGCAAAAGAAACCGTTTATAAATAACCTTTGGACCAAGAAACAGACAAAGTTAATACCGTACTCTAGGGAAAGACTTGTCTAGGGCTGTTCAATATGGTGTTCGGTAGCTTATAAATCAGTGGTTGAGGGTTTACGAAGGTAGCTTAAAAGACAAGGTACTTGTAAAAGGAGTGATTTGACAGAATGTAATATGGTGATACATCTCTTGTTTGGATCTTAAGAATGAACCAACGAAAGTATAACAGGACACTAGAGCTAATGAACTGATTACAATCATCACCTCTTCTCGTAGTAACATCAGAGAGTAAAACAATTCAAAAGCATAGATATACTAAAAGCCTCTGTATGGATTTGGAATGGAGGAAGGTAAAATCTACAAACTACCAACAAACTCTTCAAGAGACTGAACTCCTTCTTCTTCATCTGCTGCGGAGATCAGAGATGCTGACTGAATC
The DNA here is from genome assembly GCA_932364175.1 of Eruca vesicaria subsp. sativa. Lineage (NCBI taxonomy): Eukaryota > Viridiplantae > Streptophyta > Magnoliopsida > Brassicales > Brassicaceae > Eruca > Eruca vesicaria. The sequence continues at coordinate 213,869 of CAKOAT010011114.1, forward strand.
TTTCCAGCGTGATCAAGTCTCATGAGAATCACTCCCCTGAGAACAACATTCAAACGAGAACATATAAATAACCTCGAGGAAAGACTGCTAAATTTGGGAAAGGGAATAAAGATATACCGTGCGCGACGTGATTGGATGGAGATATCCCTGACTTTGATCCTGTTCACTGTCCCGCTTTGGCTCACTAGAACCACTTGTTCATCGCTTTCTCCATCCTCTGCAAGAGAACAACAACATTTGTAAGATTATAGTAAGAACAGTTCTAAATCTTTATAAGAGGAAGAAGAGTTTGTCTTTACCAGCTAAGGAGTAACCAACCACGAAAACAGCAGCCAAACGATCATCCTCGGCGAACTGAGAAAATGAGACCAAAGAAGAATGAACAAACAAAGCTGACAAGTGATAGTAATAATCTACCTCACAATCAAACCAATTAATGAAACAAACAAAGCTAACATGAGATGAGATGGTCCTAATCCAGATCATACCTTGGATCCTATTAAGCCAACCCTGTTCAAACGAGAAGGCTTGAAGCTACTCAGAGGAACACGCTTTCCATAGCCATTCTCACACACGAATAACAGCCATGGACCCGTTGATTGTTTCCTGCATTTGTTTTGTGTTAATAGAGTAAAGAAAACAGCAAAACATTAAGGACAGTTTAAAGAGCAAACATGAACAGTTATATAACTAAAGAACACATACTCAGCCGAAGTTTCAGTTTCTTCTGACTTCACTATCATATCTTTCCTAAGAGATGAAGGAATGATGTCCATGCTCGCCATCTTATCCGCATTCTTGAGTCTCATGGCAGTCACTCCCTTTGTGTTTCTGCTCAGTGTTCGAACCTAATAAACAAAAAGCCATCAGAGTTTGCTCAACTAACAAAAGCTTTACTCAGGGAAGAAGAATCAAGAACTCCAACTTACACCATCACATGTACTCAGGACAACCATTCCGTTTTGGGACGCCATGGCCACAAGATCATCGCTTGAGCAGCAACGAACCCATTTCAATTCATCACCAGAGTTCTGGAGACAAACAATTACGTTAGAGCAAGCTTTGTTAACATAGAGTCTACCTGAACTTGAGTACAAAGAAAAGGGGATTAACCAGTTGAATCGCTATGATTCCAGTTGAGCGTATCCCTGAGAATAGCTTCAACGGTACTTTCTTGATGCAGCCATTCACAGTAAGCATCAGGAGATACTGGTCTTCAGAAAACTCGCTAACAGGAACGATGGAGGTTACTCTTTCACCTTCTGACATGGACAGTATCTGCTTCCCACAAGTCACATGAATACAAAAACGCATTAGACATTAATTACTTTCCACGTTGCACAAGGAAAACATGTATATTACCTGAACCAAAGGTGTGCCAGCTGCATTGCGAGAGCATTCTGGAATCTTGTAAGCACGGGTTGAGTAAACTATACCCCGGTCACTGAAATGTAGAACAAGTGTTAGCAACTAATTACAAGGCAGATTGCAGAAACAAAGGCGGTTTCAGTTAAATATACCTGAAAAAGAGTACATGGTCATGCGCATGACAAACGAGAAAGTCAGACATGGTATCATCAACTCTCAGCTTCCCTACGGATTTTCCAATGGTTCCACGGTTCTGGAGATTGAACGTATCAGGCTTCATCCTTTTCACATAACCCTTCTCGCTTATTGCCTGAAACCCTCCAGAAATCAGAAGTCACAAAAGAAACAAAAAATTTCAAGGTTGAAAAACTTTATAGGTTTGAGTATGCAACATACCATCAGCATTTCTTCATTTGGAATAACATCTATGTCATCCAGATCACCACTGTCAGAATCTTCCAGCACTGAACGCCTGGGAGTTGAGAACCTGTCCTTCAGCTCTATTGCTTCTTGCTCGATTAACTAAAGAAAATCGAGAAAAGATCCAATCGAATAAACAAGTAAGTAACATGAACATGATGAAAACGAAGTGAAGATGTATACTTCATGCATCAACAATCTTCTTAACGTTGGCCCATAACAGCACAAGATTCTTTCAGCAGAACAATTATGTATCTATAATTATATAGCAAGCGACTCTACAAAGACAACGCAACAAGCAATAATCACTGTTACCTGAGAAAGCTGAGGGTTCCATTTAGCAAACTGTAAAAAGGAAGAACTGTTGGAATGTTTATTACCTTCAAAATGTTTGTTCTGCTTGACAGTAGCTGTTCCAGCTTTGTGATTTGCTCCGTCAGTGAACTACTCTCATCAGTAAATTTCTTTCGCTGAAGGTAGAATCAAGTTAGAACATCTTCATGATTACAAGTTTAATTTTGAAAAATGAAATTACAAAAAGAACGATGATTGAGGAGAATAAAAAGTTACCTCGAGAGCAGTTAGTCTTCGAAGACTTATCTCCAATATCGCCTCAGCTTGCTTCTCAGAAAGCCCATACTCTGTATAGATACATTTGACCATGTTAAATTCCTTATAAATAGCAACAACAAATGGAACACCAAATGGAACTTCTTTAAACAACCAAGACGAGAAACATATTGTGTAGTTCATATCTATTGTATTCATTTGAAAATGTGGATCCTAAACTATGTCAATCAGTACATATAAGAAAATGACTCTAATACAATGAATTGGGAAGTAAAACACAGCTTACCACTCTGTAAAGCAGCCGAAGCAGAGGAATGACTTGAGGCTTTTTTGATGAGTTGGATTACTGCATCCATATTGTCAAGCCCAACCACAATACCCTGCCGTGAAACAGTTATAAGGAAAATTTAGGTAAATTAGAGTGTTACACAATGAGAACATGGTCTTCATGCATCACAATCAGATAGGGAAATTTTCGAGAGTATTTATAGTTAAGATATAGAGAGTAGTTTTAGAAAATTAAATATCTCAAAACACACCTCAATAATATGCTTTCTTTGTTGTGCATGTGAAAGCTTGAACTTTGCGCGCCTCTCGACCACAGAACATCTGAAATCAATAAATGCCTACACACACGCAAAAAGAAGAAAGTAAACATAATATATACTCCAATATGATAGTGGTAACAGAGAATTAAATACCCTATCTCTGACTTTCGCTTTACTATTATTCCTTCAGGCCTATGTTCTTGGACATAGTCCATGAAAATATATTTATTAGCAAGACCATTTTTCAGTTTACTTAGTATATATCCAGTAACTTAAAAAGACGAATGATTTACATAGGCAAGTAGTTACCTGAAGTAATTCTTTTAAACCCATAAGCTTCGGCTCTCCATTACAGATACTGCAAACACACATAATGTTAACAGCCAGTTAAGATCAAGGAAAGGAACATATACATTAGAGAAACTGCAAATGCTTCTCTACATAACAAATGTGGATCCTATTTTTTCTGTTTCGTCCATATGTCTCAACTCTTGAGTTAAATAAGACAGCCAGCAACAACACAAAGATACTTCACAATAACTCACCCCACCATATTGCAGCTGAAACTTGATTGGAGGGCTGTATGGCGGTAAAGGTTATTTAGCACAAGTGCAGGATCCCCTCCTCGTTTGAGCTACGAGAAATAGAATATATCAAAACCGTTATTCCCCACTATCGAATTTGAAGCACAAAATAGAGTGCAGAGCAAACAGTGTAATACCTCGATAACCACACGCATCCCATTACGATCACTCTCGTCGCGTATGTCGCTTATCCCTTCCAGTGTCTGAATTAACAAACATCTGACGTCAATGAATATTTAAAAGGAAACTTTGCAAACATCAACCTAACTAATATTTGCCTGATATGATTATTTTAGACCAGACATCTACCTTATTTTCAACAAGTTCGGCAATCTTCTGAACAAGTGTAGCTTTGTTTGTCTGATAAGGAATCTGCAACAATTTCACTAAGAACGTTAGTTACTCTGCCTGCTTTTTACCGTAATGATAACGCTATAAATCTAATGGAAGCCTCCTTGGAGATTAATACATAATCTGAAAAACTAAGTCGATCACCTCTGTGATGATAACTGCATTGCGCTTTGTCTTTGCATCTAACATTTCAACTTTAGTTTTTCCTCTAACTACAACACGCCCTCGGCCAGTTCGGTAAGCATCTAAAACCCTGAAAATGCATCCACACATTAGAGCACTATAAATGAAACAACAGGATTCAAAACTACACAAGGAATACACATGTAAGGTTTTTCAATACAATCAAAAATACACAAGGATTCAAAACTTCATAGGACAAGCAAATAAAGAAACCTCTTCAGTCTTCACCATACTATAGGACCTTTAGGTTTCAGACATATGTAAAGCTTTTGTAACATGTTAGAATCATACATCTGAGTAGCGGAGAAAAAAATATGGTTCTCCATATCCATAGTTATTTTCTTACAAGGTCTAGATATTGATTTTTTTAGTGTCCTTATATTTGATCATAGAGTGACCATAGCATGTTCATTAACTAACACTAACAGAGATGTGAAACTGGACGAAGTCTGAATTAAAACAGAAAAGCAGAGTACGCATATAAGAGAATATACAATAAACAGACTCAACAAACAAGATAAGATAAAACTGGAAAGCAAAGACTTACCCAAGGTTTCCCATTATTGTTCCTCCAGTTGGAAAATCAGGTGCAGGCATGTATTCCAGCAGTTCTTGTAGCTGAGGCGACAAAGAAGAAAGTGGAAGCAACATCATGTGAGTTTATCGTCATGTCTACTTATAAACGCCTACACAGTATTGACAGCACACTAAAGCAAAGAAGGGAATAGGTACCGTTGCTTCTGGATTGTGGATTAATGCGCAAAGCACATCTACCAACTCCCCAAGATTATGAGGAGGTATATTTGTCGCCATACCAACCTTAAAAATGTGAAATAATCTAAACTCAAAAAAACCTAAAATAGAATTAGTAATAAAATCGAGGTTTAAGGTTTGCCAGATTATTTTACAGCAATCCCAGAAGCTCCATTGAGCAATAGAGCAGGAAGACGAGCTGGCAACACAGTTGGTTCCTTTTGTGAGTTGTCAAAGTTAGGCACAAAATCAACCTGCAGAAATTTTAGAAACAAAAGAGGCTAAGAGACAATTATTCAACTTGGCGATAAGTAAGTGAAAGCTTTATGATTACCGTGTCTTGGTCAAGATCAGCTAACAACACAGCCTCTGCAAGTGGCTGTAGAGAAAAACAAGATCAATCAGCTGAGGACACTAAAAAGAGAAGAAACGCAGTGACAGAAGCACTATAGAGTCACTCACATCGAGTCTGCACTCAGTGTATCGCATAGCAGCAGCAGGATCTGCATCAATAGACCCAAAATTTCCATGTCCTTGGATAAGTGGACATCTCAAGGAGAAACTCTGCAAACAACAAGATGCAAAAATGAATGTATTAAGACCAAACACAACAGTAACGAAGCGTTATTTTAAGACTAAACTGCATTTCCATGGTATAACATTAAGACATGTATATATACCTGAGCCATCCTAACAAGAGAATCATAAACAGCAGTATCTCCATGCGGATGAAATTTACCAAGAACCTGTAGACAAACACCACAAACGTTACTCAGAACCACACCCAAACATCTGAAGCCGGCAGAGACACAAACAATTTAGAAGCAAAATTCACTTAACCTCTCCGACAACTCTTGCAGACTTCTTGTATGGTTTCTTAGAAGACATCCCCAGCTCGTGCATAGCAAACCTGTAACAAAGAATCAACCTTTAAAAAAAAATTGAATTTTTATTTTTTTGCTGGATAAACCCAAAATTTCAACACTTAACAGTATTCTCCGATGGACAGGCTTGAGACCATCTCTAACATCAGGCAAAGCACGTCCAAGCAAAACAGAGAGAGCATAAGCCATGTAAGACTCCGTAGCCTCCTTGTGAAGCTCAAAGGGCACTATACGAGGAGACTCTCCTCCTCCGTTGTTGTTATTTTCATCCCCTGAAACCACCAAACCGCCGTTGTTTGAGGACTGTGGAGGAAGGGAGGAGATGAAGCGGAGGCCAGAGGGTTGAGTGCGGCGGAGACGGCATAATGGGTCGGCGAGGGGGAACCGGAAGTGGCGAGGGTGGGTGAGGGAGCGACGGAGGAGGGAAGAGGAGAGGCGGAGGGAGGAGGAGAGAGACATGAGGGAGTTGGGGTTAGGGATAGAGAGAGTGGAGTGGCAAAAGGGTGTCATGCCCAAAGGGTTTTAAGGATTTGTAGAAGAAGAGGGATTATTAAAGCTAAAACCCTAGCGACACCGGAGGATTTTTTTCTCAGGCGCCAAGTTCAAGACTTTGTCGGGTGGGCTTTCTGTCCGAACAACAAAAAAACTTATCTATCTCATTTTGTGATTTCTTAAGGTATTTTTTATTTTATTTTGAGTAAATAATAATATACTCATCTAACCAAAGATATATATATATATATATATGAATTTATTAATTTTAACACTTTCACACATTAAAAACACAATAAAATTTTCGTATTCTTTCCATGATTATTATTTTCAATAACATTAAATCAATAATAACTCAATAATTTAATAATTTTAAAAATATATTTTTTCAAATTTAAAAGAATTTGTATTACTAAAATACTACATCCATTTTCTAATAGATGACATTTGAGTATTATACACATAAATTAAGAACATATTTAGTTTTTTACATTTTCTAAATAAACATTATTAGTTATTTAAATAACCATAGTTAATCAAATAATAAAATGGAATATATATTTTCTCAAAAAATAGCAGATATACTATCATTGGCATATAAAAATTTAACAACATCTAATTTGAAACAAGAAAAACAAATTTAAACTACAATGTTCATAGAAAATTTTATTAAATTATGTTTGTGAAACATTTCTAGATTATTCTATGAAGAACAGAGGAAACATCCAACTGTCATCAATTTATATTCGGTGTCGAAATTTATAAAACTAAAAATATGTTTAATCAAGTTCACAAAATGTTGAAAAAAATTAGTTCATAAACTCGGGTGAGCCTTTTCATACTCATCCTTCACATATGAAGCAGCTTCCTCCTCTTTTTATGCATCTATGAAGACGAGACAACGTCCCCTGGAAGCTTGCGCCACTGAACTAGCCTCCATAAACACTACGTGCCTTCAGAAGAATCTTGTCTAGCTCCATGATCCATCAGTGGCTCTACACCTTTCACCAAAATTCTTACATTCTAAAAAGAGAGAAAGTATCATCGTCTTTGAAAGCAAACTTGTCATTTGTTTCACTGTAGGATATGTTGCATTGAAGAGAGTGTACCACATTTGTAACTCAAGCCAGACGCTGAGATTAGCTTTTCTAATTACTAGTTACATATTCCCCGCGCAAGCGCGGGGCCGGGATCATTATGTTTACGTGTATTTTTTTCGATTATTGGTTTAGTGGATTCTTCTAATGACACCAATTAATAATGAAATGGAAAATTTCATGTTTTTATATCATATGTCAAAACTTGATATAATTCTATATTTATAGTATTTATATTTGTATTAAACGATTTATCAATATGAAAATAACCTTAATTAAGTTAATATTCATTGTTTAAATTTCATTAGATAGGTTTTTATATATGGTTTTTTGTAAGTTTCGGTTTTGTTCATAAATGATGTGGCATTTTTATCTACGGAGTCATCGACTGTTGGAATTCATTCGCCGAAGTCTGGAGTCGGTGGTGAGAAATGTTTTCAATGAAATTATAGTAGTTATTAAAATGTAAGAGAAATTACATATTCATTTAATAAATAACTTACTTAAATTTTGTTGTTTATTTTATTTTATTTCACATACAATCGTTTTTGAAAAATATTAGGAATGTGTTAAATGTTATTTATATGCGAAGTAAGGTTTATAGGAATAGTTAGGCTATAATATAGTTTTTAGTGTGTAAAAGTAGGTGTGTGTTTTTTTGCTGTAAAAGTTTTTATATCGTAGATTAAAACTTGATATAATTCTATATTTATAGTATTTATATTTGTATTAAACGATTTATCAATTTGAAAATAACCTTAATTAAGTTAATATTCGTTGTTTAAGTTTCATTAGATAGGCTTTTATATATGGTGTTTTGTAAGTTTGAGTTTTGTTCATAAATGATGTGGCATTTTTATCTACGGCGTCATCAACTGTGGGAATCCATTCGCCGGAGTTTGGANTTATATATGGTGTTTTGTAAGTTTGAGTTTTGTTCATAAATGATGTGGCATTTTTATCTACGGCGTCATCAACTGTGGGAATCCATTCGCCGGAGTTTGGAATCGGTGGTGAGGAATGTTATCAAGGAAATTATAGTAGTTATTATAATGTAAGAGAAATTATATATTCATTTAATAATAACGAAAATAATTAATTTTTTTTGTTTTATTTTATTTCATCTCACATACAAATTTTTTGAAAATATATATTAGGAAATATGTGCAATGATTTAACTTTTTGAGCTCCTAATCTATATTATTCAACCTTCATTAAGCCATCCACGTATGCACCCGCGTGGAATTCACTTTTTTTTTTTTTTTTTTTTTGTCTGTTCGTTTTTGGATTTATTTTTTATTATTTTTGGGTTGAACTATATTATAATAGGATAGTTTTAAGGTTCTTTAAGCCATCCGCGTAAGCAACCATGTGAGACTTGTTTTTTTTGTTTTTTGTTTTATTATTCGTTTTGGATTTATTTTTAACTATTTTGGGTTTGAACTTATTAAGGTTTAGGGTTTATACAAATATTTTGATCTTTAAAACAATAAGCCCAAAAAAAAACATAAGAACCTTATAAACAAAAAGCCATATGATAATAATCTAAATAAAAAAATCAAAAATACATGATAGTTGTGTGGTTTGAACCCACAATCTTGCATACTTAATTAGACACCTTATACCACTTGGATAAAGTGTATTTCATTGTTTGTGACCATCTTACCAANAAAAATCAAAAATACATGATAGTTGTGTGGTTTGAACCCACAATCTTGCATACTTAATTAGACACCTTATACCACTTGGATAAAGTGTATTTCATTGTTTGTGACCATCTTACCAAGACTATGTGTGTTTAAAAAATATTTTTATGATGATGACATTAATTGGTTTATGCATGAGAGCAGTGGGAATTGAACCCATGTCTTTGGCGACCAAACATAAGGTCTTAGACCACTTGACTAAATTGATATTCTTTGTTTGTAGCCATTTTAAAAAAACTATCTATTTTAAAATAAAAATGTGGGACCCACAATCTGCCTATGTGGACACCTTGAGGAGCTTTTAAACTCAATCATTATAATATAGATTCAAGATTGCCTGTAGCCCAGGCTTCTCTGTCCTTGAAATTTAAATATGACAAACATTCGTATAAGTCATCAAAGTCACTATAAAGAGCTTAATGAATCATTGTGCACGTAACAAGACTTCTACAAGAATTCAGGAGCATATGCCTTTAAACTTTAGTAACCCTCATGTGTTTCCGAGAAGTAATGCTCTGCTCTTCTAGCTAAAACCAGTTAGTTGCTCATGCTGCACGAGCAACTAAGTTAGTGCTAGTATGGAACATGATTTCATAAAATTTATAAACCCGTATGGTTTTCATGAAACATGATTTATTTAGCCTATATAGTTCACCCTAAATCATTGAGTGTCATGGAAGAGGATTTGTTTTTTTTTTTTTTTTTGAGAAGAGGCTTAAGAGGGTTTGATTTTATATTGTATTTTGGCTTTAGATTAAAGAGATGAAAATAAAAGGCCAGGATATGTCATTGCTCAAAAGAAGGTTTGAAATGTTTTTATACCCGACCCGAACCGGACACCTTACCGGGTCACTGGGTTATTGGGTGAACCATGGGTGAACCACGGGTCAATACATTAATTAATTTTAATACATAATTATGTATTAACTATGAAAAATATAGGTTAAATTTCACATTTCTTAAAAACATAGAAAATATTTAAATTTCTTCTTTTTATTTTTCTTTTATTTCACATATAAAATATTTAAAATTAGATTATATTATTTAACAATTTTATTAGAAATTAAGAGTTGAGACGTATAGTAAATCATAATAAGACTTAAATCTCATAAGTTTTAGATATTTATCGTTATTCAATATATTTTTTTAAGAGGCATAATGCAAACTTCATAAAAATCAATAAATGATTTAGTAAATATTATATATGATTTTTAAAATTAAATAAGATCATTACATTTGATCAAATAAGATCAATACATTTGATTAACAAAACCATTATATATTTATAAACATGTAAAAATAAAATTAAAAAAACATGTGATTAAAATAAAAATGGAGTTTATATGATAAAAGTTAGAACATAGAAATTAAAATTAAATGTTATTTACCACATACGAAATCAACAAAAGTTTAAAAATAAAATTGAAAGAGATATATAATATGCGATGGCATGAAAAAAAAACAATAATTTTATGAGAAAAAAATAATTAAAAAGTAAAAATCTAATTTCTAATTTTGGATACACCATAAATATTTAATAAATAGTTAAAAATCTAACAAAAACTAAATAAAAATAATTTATTGGTTCGTCCGATGGTTTAACCGATAGCCAGGTTACCATATTTAAGGGGTTTTAGCGGATTTTATCGAGTTTTTAATTAGTGAATATTTCTTAAAATTCAAACCGGATTACTTATTAGGTCACCGAGTTTAGCGGTCAGAGCACGGGTCCGGGTCGGGCGTGAAAACACTGGTTTGATAGGTCTACTAAAGGAGCTGCATGAATTAAAAAACAGCCGACAACGTACAAATTAAAAACAAATTAGTCAAATTATTTTTTATTAAACACGTACATTCATTGACAGCTTGATATCAAAGGATATAATATCATCCAAAGTTGACAATATAATCCAATAAATTGCAATGTTGAGTTGTAGGTTTTCAGGATAATTCTTTCAAATAAAACCAACAGTGTCCAATGCTAATCAAACAAAAATATAGTTGCAACATTTTTTGACAAAGAATATAGTTGCAACATTAAGAAAAAGAAATATGATTCACCGACATATATACTCTTATAAACATGAGAACCACGTATATACATTTTTGATCATTTTAATTAGTTTATGTCTAATGATCATCTTTGTGCCTAGCACGTAAGTTGTTAGTTTTATTCGAATTATTATATCTATGTATTTATATCGACTCTCTAGTCTCCACAAACCAAACACAAGAAACGATCAACTTCAAAATAAAAATAAAAATGTTATCCACATACGGAAAAGTTGACGAGCGTGAACATGCAATGCTCGAAGCTCGTCGCAAGACGAGGAAGAGAATCGCAATCATCGCCGTATCACTAGTCATTCTCGCCGGAATAGTGCTTGGAGCCGTCTTCGGAACCATGGCTAACAAGAAGTCAACGACCGTTGACACCAACGTTAACGGAGACTCAATCTCCGTTTCCGTTAAAGCCGTTTGCGACGTTACATTACACAAAGAAAAGTGTTTGGAAACGGTCGGAGCGGCTCCAAACGCAAGCAGTCTCAATCATGAACAGCTCTTCATATACGCAGTCAAGATCACAATCGCCGAAGTTTCAAAAGCTCGTAACGCGTTCTCTTCATCCGGAGACACCACGAGCATGAGTGCTTGCGTTGAGCTTCTTGACCTAACCATAGATAACCTGAACGACGTGTTAACTTCGTCACAAAAAGGTGACGTCACGTTACCTAAGCTAGTGGAAGACCTCCGTACATGGCTGAGCTCAGCCGAGACGTGCCAAGACACTTGCCAGGAGACGTTGGATGAATCTAACGATCCAGAGTCGAAGACGTACGGAGAAAGTCAGCTCAAGAACGCAACGGAGATGACGAGTAACGCTTTAGCGATCATCACATGGCTAGGTAAGATCGCCAAGTCCTTCGAACTCTTGAGGTTTCTACTTACACCATAATTAACTCAAGTCTCTTAACTGAGTTTCTTAGTTTCAGTTATAAGATGGTTCCTGATTGTTTTTTAGATTTTAACTAACAAAAAATAAAAACCGTCTTTAAATAAGAGAGATATAAGAACCGGTTCTTAACCGAAAAATGTTAAAAAATGTTAAATCTTGAGTTAATAACTCTGACTAAGAAACCGGGGTTGTGCTAATGGTTCTTAGCATGTAGCATGGTATTACGTAGGTAGTTGGATAATTAGTGAACTAATATAGAGTTTTTTTTTTTATCATCAATTGGTTTTGGTTTGATAACTTATAAAACATAACATAATGCCTTCATCACATGCTAGGTAAGCTTGCTGACTCCTTCAAACTCTAGAGGCATCTGTTTAGTTGCTGATGTGGCAGTTTTTGATATGGTATCACATAATAGTTTGAACTGTTGAATGAATGAATAATGTCTCACTAGGTAATTAGAGAATTAGTGAACTAATATATAAAAGATTAAGGTTAGTCCAGTTATTGACAATTGTTTTAGAGTAAAAAATCAATGAAACATAAGATAATGCCTTAGTGTTTCAAAAAAAAAAAAATATAATGCCTTAACGATGATCATTACATGATTAGGTAGGATCGCTGAATCCTTCAAACCACAGAGGCGTCTACTTAATGCTGACGTGGCGGTAGACTTCAACGTGGGGAGGAGGTTGTTACAGAGCACAGATTTGAGGAAAGTGGCGGATATTGTGGTGGCGAAAGATGGATCAGGGAAGTACAGAACGATAAGTAGGGCTTTAAAGGATGTGCCTGAGAAGAATAAGAAGAGGACGGTTATATATGTGAAGAAAGGAGTTTATTTTGAGAATGTGAAAGTGGAGAAGAGCATGTGGAATGTTGTTGTGGTTGGAGATGGAGAGAGCAAGAGTATTGTCTCTGGTAGACTCAATGTTGTTGATGGAACTCCCACTTTCCAGAGCGCCACATTCGGTAAATCTCCCTGTTTTTCCTATCATATAGAACTCTAGTGTGTTGTTTAATTTTACCAATGAAGTTTATGCTCTAAAACATACCAACTAATCTTATAACCCTGAGAACGAATATTTAGTACTAAGATTTAGAATGAGTATTTAGAATTAAGATCAAGAACGAACATTTTAATTTATTACTTTTTCATTTGTTAATCCAAGTAGGATAACACAGAGAAGTTTGGAATTTGGTTTGATATGATCAAATAAGAATCATCATTTCAAAAGGATATATGTGTTAATATTCTAAAGTGGAAGTTAAATGGACATACACTACTATAAAGAATGCTATATGCGGAGAATGGATTGGAAAACCGGTGATAAACGAAATAAATTGACTGCAAAGCATGTTTTGTGGCTACTAATATTAACTAAACAACCAAAATGAATCTTATATGAACTAATAGCCTTCGCAAGAAAAATATATATACTCGTTGCTTGTCATCCAAGAAAGCAGTTTAATACTTCTATGTTTCAAGAAACATGTTTTATACTTTGCTATGTTTCAAGAAACCAGTTTTGACATTTTGCTAGACATTTTTACTACAGCTGTGTTCGGGAAAGGGTTTATGGCAAGAGACATGGGTTTCATCAACACAGCCGGTCCATCCAAACACCAAGCCGTAGCTCTAATGGTAAGCGCAGACCTCACCGCCTTCTACCGATGCACAATGAACGCATACCAAGACACTCTCTACGTACACGCACAACGCCAATACTACCGTGACTGCACCATAATAGGAACAGTAGATTTCATCTTCGGTAACGCAGCTTCCGTTCTACAAAACTGCAAGATTCACCCTCGTCGACCAATGAAAGGACAGAAGAACACAATCACTGCTCAAGGACGTAAAGATCCGAACCAGAACACAGGAATCTCGATTCACCGTTGCACCATATCTCCCTGGGGTGACCTAACAGGTGTTCAGACGTTTTTAGGTCGGCCGTGGAAGAATTTTTCGACCACGGTGATAATGGATTCGTCTCTACATAGGTTTATTGATCCGAAAGGTTGGTTGCCGTGGGTCGGAGACTCGGCTCCGGATACTATATTTTACGGTGAGTATAAGAACTTTGGCGCTGGTGCGTCCACGAAGAATAGAGTTAAGTGGAAGGGGTTGAGGTTTTTAAGTAAGAAGGAAGCGAATAAGTTTACTGTTAAACCGTTTATTGATGGACAAAAATGGCTTCCGACAACTAAAGTACCGTTCAGGTCCGGTCTTTGAGTTTTGTTTCCGACAAGAGATTCGGTTTCAAATCTCTTTATTTTTTTGGATGAGTATGTATTTACATATTTTGTTATAATGTAAGTGTTTATGGTTATTCTATCATATTATTTGTTTCATTGAAATTCAACATTATATAAAAAAAAATTAAGGTTATCATTTTGTTACTTGTGTATCAAGTTACCGAAAGGCAATACATGTTCATGATTAAAGAAAGTAGCTTTTATTCACCAAACTATTTTATCCCTTTATACACATGGGTACACGCATACATAATTTTAGCATTTTTAACCACATGAGACCTTTAACGTGAAGTTTTCTACTACTCCTTGTTATCATCATCGTGTCTCCTCAAACAGTTGAAGTTTTCTGATAGGAAGAAGAATCAGAAACTGGCTTTCTGATTATCTTGGCAGATTCCTTCAACAAATCAAATGAAGAGAACGAGTGTGGCGGGAGAACAACAGTAAGATCCTCCTCAGCCATCTCTAGCAAGGTTTCGTGTGGCGCAACCTGTAAAAACCAAATTTGATTTAAGGTGTAAAGGACATGAACAACACTCAAAGCTGTGATGGTTTCTTGACTTACCTTCTCTGGCTGTGTGAAGGAGTTTTCATCCATCACGTTTGTAGATGTAAGTATTGTTCTCTTTGATCCTGAAAGTTTCATCACGTTCGGATCCAATCCAGTAACCAACACCTTCAGGTTTACTGAGCTATCTCCAAAGTTTACAGCCTGCATACAGAGATTTTTAGAAGAATCAGAATAACTCAGACTCCAAAAACGTTCTGTAGATATGTTTCTCTCTGACTCACCTTTACGCGTATGTACTCTTGGCTATTGTTTTTCCAGGAGATTGCAGATGCTACAAGAGAAGAAGAGTTTCCCTTGAGTTCTGAAGTTAGGAGAGTTGATCCGCTTGACTCCGCAAAGAGCCTTTGGACCCAATAGCTAGGAGTTCCATATAGATGAGATGAATTGAAGACTATTGCATCAGGGTTCCACCTGAAAACCAATTCAAGAACTCAAGATTGTTTTTGTTGCCTTAGCTTCCTGAGTAAATTATAACAACAGAACTGAGAGTTACCGTCTATCGTTTGTGTTCACAAAGAGCGGTGCATAGCTCGCCATTTCCACAATGTCACTGCAACAAAGAAACCATCAAAGATGTTTAGCTCATTTGGTGTTTTAGTAGCAATCAAAAAGGTTGAAGAAAACCTGTTCTTTTCAAGACCAATGAGAAACGCAGCTTCTGCAAGAGCGGCGAGAAGACTTCCTGTACCAGCATCTTTTCCAGTCACAGCATATTCACTCACAAAAGCCTGCAAACAAAGTTACACGAGTGAGCACCTTTTGGACCCTTGTCTCTTCTCGGGATTACGTTTTGTATTATCTATTACCGCACCTTTGGACCCTTGCGTGAAGTACTGTCAAATTGATGATACATGGAAAACAAACTGCTAGCGGAAGTGTATATCTGTGACAAAGGAAAACACTTTCTTTCAGACAGAAACACACACAAAAGAACATTTTAAAGTTATGTTTTTACATGATAATCATAGTAATCAGCAGGATGGTCAAGCGGACTAGATGATCCATCACAGTTGGAGATGATTTTGATATCTGGATAGGCCTTTTTGATAGCATCGTAGAACACAATATAGTTCCCTGTGAAGTTGTAATCTCATTTAGTATCAAAGACGCTCAATAAAAGGTCAAGTGTGAGTATAGAGAAATGGCAAAGAACCTCTGTAGTAAGTCTTTCCACAATCCTCATTCCCAATAGCAACATACTTCAGTTCAAAAGGTTCTTGGCGGCCCATTGCAGCTCGAACCGATCCCCACGTAGAGTTGGCATCTCCCCTAGCAAACTCTATACCATCAAGTGCTTCCTGGACAAAGGGCATGATACTGGCAGTTTCAACTTCATCATTGTGACTAATCCCTGCATGAAGGTGAATCACTTGTAACGAACAATGTCAATGGATTTGGTTATACAAAAGAGTGTTACAAGAATACCGTTGTTAAACACCCATATTGGGGCTGCGCCAATGTCTTCTGCCAACTATAAGAATGCACATTTAACATTTGATTAGAGCTTAGGACCATTACAGATCCAAAACTGCAAGATTCATAGTTTAACGAAGTCTCACTTGAAAGAATTCGAAGTGGCCAAGGCCATCATCGGTCCAGTACTTCCAAACATCACCAAAATGTCCAGGTCTCTCTTCCCAAGGCCCAACAGTTTCTTTCCAGCGGAATGCATTACTTAACCATTCACCCTCGACAAAACAACCACCTAACTCCACAAAGATCCAGAGTTATGAATGAATAAACTTAAGCTGCATACGCAACAAAATGATACTAGTCTTACAACATTACCTGGGAAACGGATGAAACGAGGTTTTATATCAACCATCATTTGGTAAAGATCGTTTCTAAATCCATGTCCCTGTAATCAACCAAGAGAGAGAGACTGTAAATATCTATTAACAATCATCAATCTTTCATGTCAAAGCTCTATGGCGCAGTAGCAAGAACCTTGAAAGTATCCACCGGCATGGCCGAGACTTGATCAATCCATATTGACCCTTTCTTGGTTGTTGTTAACTGCAACCTTGCACCATGATCCGTCCCTTTTGCCTCCAGAAGAAGCTCCTTCTTAGTCCATTTCGAAACATCAGAAGCAGACGCTCTACATTGAAACAAACGAAAGATGAAACAACACACTTAAACTGAAGAATCTGAAAGTATTTCTCACATGATCTTCTCAGAAGCAAGAGTCAACGATCCATTCGAGCTTGTCAACGACACAGAGAGATCGATATCACTAGTTGAACGCACATAAAACGCCACCTTGTACTTCTTTCCTTGTTCAATATTCTAAGAGAAGATTGAACAAACTTAACTCAATACTAATGACACAGAGAGGAAACTTCTAAAGTGTTCAGAAATGGAGACTCACCATGCCCCAGTAACCAGGGTTATAAACTCCAACACCTCCTGATGGACAACCATTGCTATCACATAGCACATCCATTCTCAAAGCGATCTTATTCCGTTCAAAGCTTGATGAACGGTCCGTAACAACATATACAGATGACTGATCACCAACAATAGACCAAGGCCATATATTAGACGGTGTGTTCTGCCCACCAGCTTCAAACCCTGTCAAACCAAAAGGTTTTTGCTTAATGATCATTGGTATTCATGGCTTTTCACGATTAGTTAGCTAAGATTCAGACCTCTGTTGCTAACAAGTTCAGCCCATAGTCCACCAGCACCAGCATGGTTTATTTCCTGCAAATGATTTTGACAACATAGCATTAAGAAAACTCAAAGTCTAAACCATAACTTGGAAGGTGTAACGTTAGCAAACCTCGAAGAAGATCCCGAAAAGAGTATCAGGAATGAGTCGTCCAGCTCCATTAGAAGCATTAACTTGCAAAGTCACAGCTGGTTCTGTGCCTTCCTCTTGAGCAGCAACAACAACATGGAGGCTTTGATAGACAAAGCAAGAGCCAAGGAGGAAAGAAAGTAAGCAAACGCTTCTGAGAAACTTCCAAGACTCCGTACCCATTATCACCACATGCAAAGTAAAACTAAGAGTAGCTTCCTTCCTATAAGAGAAAAGGTTGGATTCTTATTCAGCTCAGGCCGTTGGATTATATAAGAAAGAAGAAGAAGAAAAAGCCTTAAAATAAGGTAATAGCTACAAGTAGAAAATATTCTTTCTTTTGCTTATACTTATCAGTTTATCTTCAAAACAAGAAAGATAAAACACATGAGAATAACATAATATTATATGATCTCACTAATCCTTTTTCTTTTTGTCTTCATTGGAACTACAAAGTCTTGATGAATAATGCCACATTAACTAATCACAGAACAAGGAGAAATTTTGATATACAAAAAAAGAAACTTTTAACTGAAATGATGTGATTAGAGTTTGTTGCAACTGAAAGCTTGAGAAAATGAATCAAATGGGCTTTTAGAAACTGAAAAAGAAACTCGATTTGATCAATATCAGAGTGTAAGTTAAGTTCTTTTTGAGATCTCAAATCTTATTGGTAAGAAAGTCAGAACCTTTGTCATAAGTAGAAACATGAGATAAGCAGTGAATAAACCCACAAGAATAAATGCAAAACAAAACCTGTAAACTAACGGATTGGTCGAGACGAGACAAGAAATGGGTTGAGGATGAGAAAGAAGTATATAAAGAATGTGTGTGTCTGTTTTGTGGTTGGGGGTGGAGCTATTGCTTAAGAGTGAGAAGCAGAATTGAAGGGAAAACTTGCTTTCACGCTTAATTGAATTGCTTGTTTTCGTGGAAGAAGGTGAATGTTGATTAGAAGCGACGCCTACTGAAAACCCTTTCACCCACCTCCTCTCTCTTTTTTTTTCTTCTTTTTTGTTTAATGGATAAAAAGAACTAAAGAAGTATTTCTATTTTTTTGGATAATGATACATTTTTCTTTAGTTATGTTCTTAGTACGATTACAAAATCTATGTCAACAAAATAAAGTTACTATTTGTAAAAACTCTAAATCGTTGATGTGTTTTACAGTTTACTTGAATGTCGTATGTTCTGTTTTATTTAAGTTCAGGTTGCGTAGTGGCATGAACTTTCGACTCATGGAGGTGAAGCTGTATCCATATGTTACTCAGAGTCACAGATCATGATTGGTTGGGCTTGGAGTCACTTAAGCTTTTGCTCCTTAAGAGCATGCACATTGGTGTTTCTCTCCGATGAATCCTTAGGATTTTTTTATTAATTTTTTGTACTTTTTGAATAGTTAAGGATCTTAATCTTTTTTAACGTCCAATGGTGTTCTCCAATCCGGAATCCTTAGGAATAAAATAATAATTATTTTTGTAAAATTAAAAATTGAAATTTTATTTATTATACGATAAAATATGAAAATACAACAATTTTATTGAGAGAAACGTACTCCTTTCCGAGAATGAGAACAAAACTGTCAACACCACTCGAGAACAATGGTATATCTAAAAGAATCTATCAGGACAAAACTTTGTTTTCAACAACTGAAGAAAGCAAGAGAGAGAGCTCTGTTTCATGGATCAGAGTAAGTAGTCTGATACAGTTTCAAACCGAAGAAAGACAGAGAACAAAGTAAATAAAATCAGTTGGTCTAGTGTGAGGCAAGTACATCACTTGACACTCTGTGTTGCTCCTTTTCACCCTGCAAAATATGAATATTTTCAACATAATACAGAAAGACATAACATTTTATTCAAACTTTGCAAGACTTAACCGATATTTGAGGAGGAAATGATGAAGAAAAATTGAAATCTCGAGTTTAGCGAGATCATTTCCTGGACACACATGGCCTCCAGCACCAAAAGGAAGGAAGGCATCAGCTTTTGGTATAAACCCCTTCTGAAAAAATCACAACAATACAACGTTAGTTTTTCCTTGCTTTGGATCGAACAACAACACAAGATGAGAAAACTAACTTACATCCCATCTACAAGGATCAAATTTTTCTTGGATCCGGCTAGACTTCAGGGTCCATGTGGACATCCCTAAACCATGTCAAAACCTTCCATCCTTTTGGGATCAACAACCTAGTGAAGAAACACACCTCTTACTATCTGTTGACAGTTGCAATAGACTGATATAAGACACCAAAACCATACGTGCGACAAAAACTCCATTTGTCTGGTTTCTTTCAGAGTAAGACCCTTTTATCCAAACCACACATGTCCCTTGTTCAACCCAAAGCGACTGAACAGCAAGTCCAACGAAAGAAAGAAGCATCATCTCCATGGCAGTTCTCAAGATCAGTCTCCATCTTTGCTAGCTCTTCACCTTTTAAACAGTAAAGCTTCTGAAAAGAGGAAAGAAAAAAGAAAGAACCTTTGTAAATAAGGTGTATGAAGATGACGACGAGTATCATGTATCAATGAAGCTGTGTCTTCTCTTCTTCTTTCTCTTAGAATTTTTGACAGAGACAAAGTAATCAAATGAACACTTACCAAAACTGAAAACAAGATCCGTGAAGAGTAACAAGGAGGAAAACGACCAAGCCATGTCGGTATCAAAGAGGGGTTTGAGAAACCTTAATCGATTGAAAACCCCCAATTGAAACCATCCCCAAATCGATTCCAAAACAACAAAATCGAACCCTAAATCGCGAGGAACATCATGCAAGATCCCCAAATTGAAACCCTAATCGATTACATCTATAAATCAACAACGGAAAGAGAGGATTTACCGTAATCGAAATCGCTTCTACAATCGCCAGAGCTTTTTTTTTTGTTTAACTTGAGTCGTAAATGGTTTTTTTTTTCCGACAAAACCCAACCCGTATCAATGACGAACCAACTAAAACGTGACACGTGGCTAAGGATCAACGAAAATAAATCCTTATTCACATATTGATCCTTAGTGATTTTGGGTTAAATAATATTAAAAAAATGTAAAATCCGATGGACCAGTGGTTAAGGATTCCCACGTTCCTACCGTTGCACATGGTCTAAACTCTCCTAAACTTAAAGAGTTCTTAGCAATGGTGATGGAGATTTAATTTGAGAATGAGCAATAAAAGTGTTAATCAGGTTCGTTATTGATTCATCATACTAAATCATTGCATGTATCCAATCGAGACTTTGTTGGGTCTAAACTTTTTGTTTTAACCCACTAGGGCATCAAAGATTGGCCTTTAGATCAAACTCTAGCCTCAAAAGAGCATGTTTATGTGGATACCACACAAGTAATGAACCCGAGAGAGAGTTTCACAAAAACACCACATGTTATCACAAGAATACCGTGCATCAGTATATGATATCAGTATTATGATTCCATCATAGTCACAATCTGTCTCATCTTAGTAACGCTTTGATGTTAATTTGGTCTTTTATATTGGATTTTGACTAATTGTACATCACTGAATGCTTTTGGTCCTTTCTTGCAAGTTAACCCATATTAAGTTGGGCCTTAAATTTCTCCATAAACATATAATTATTTGTTGACAAATGACTTGTTAACAGTATTACGTTAAGTTTTATGGGGATCTATATGTAAACAAATTAACAAGTTTTTATGGCTAAACTAGTTTGTAATGTTTTTTTTTTTTTTTTTTTTTT
>CAKOAT010011114.1:246862-262908 GCA_932364175.1 Eruca vesicaria subsp. sativa
TCTTGTAATTACTTGAAGATGATGAGGGTGAGAGAGTAAATATGTCATTTTCGAAAAAAAAATAAAAAAAACAAATTGATGGCATTTTCGTGAATTATATGAACTTGTGGGGTGAATTAGACAAAATAAAGTTCCAAAAAAAAAGGAGGTTAGTTTTGTGGTTGACTTCAAGTTTCAGGTCAATTATGCAAAAAGCCCTATATTTATATCGTTGAGTTATGTTTTCGTGAAACATCATGCAGTCAAAGAATTGTCACTACTGCACTGTGGTGAAACTTTGTTGTGTTTTCTCTCAAATTAGGGGTTTGGTGGACAAGTTCTAGCCATGTCATTATGGCTGAAGTTGTTCACTTCGTTGCTGATTTTCCTAACAAGGTTTAGCTTTCTTTTTGCTTTTTTTTTTTGGTGTGTCCAGTTTAGTATATTCATCAACTCATACATTTGAATGTTGTAGGCTCTTCTTGCTTATGGGCTCTGTAGGCTCTTCTTGCTTATGGGCTCAGTAGCTCAAGGCGTGCACCAGACACACCTCATCCGTGAGACTTCTTTAATTGATCTTATATTTACTCTTATGTAACATAAGAGCTTTCTTTTGTTTGCAAAATGCTTAGACCAAAAAAATGTTGTTTCTTGGCTCAGCTATGGCTACTCAAAGGAAAGGTTTGTAGGGTCTTTGATATCTGCTATTGGCATCTTTTGCCTTGGGTTTGGTGCTACCATAGTTTACGGAGTACAGAACTTGTGGACTTTTGAGGTAATTGGCTTGGACATTATCTGCTACTTGATCTTTGGTTTATTAGATAATTTTTGTATTTTTCGTTGGTTGTATATGCTTGATGTTCATCAGTATTGATAATCTTTCTCAGCCACCTCCAAATATGGAATATGCTGATGTGGTAATTGTTGGCTCCTTTTAATTGAAGGTAATAACTTCTGCTTAATCTTGCTATGCATCAAGCTTACATTCTCAAGGTTAATAATCCTTTATGTCTTAAAGGTGCTTCACTTACCGTTGCTATTCAATCTGTCAAAAAAGGAGCTGCACAAGAAGGCATGACCATAAGAGATTATATTTGGCGTGGTCATGATCCTACTTCTGTTGCTGTTATGACCGAGGTATTAGTTTACTATTCTTGAAACAGTTTTTCCACCCTCTGCTAAATTGTTTTATGATAATAATTGTTGTAAATGCACAGGGCGGCACTGCAGTGGCAGTTTTGGCAATTGCCGCAGCTTCTCTGGTTGCTGTTAAGATGACAGGAAATGCTATTTATGATCCTATAGGATTGTTGTTGGAAACTTACTTGGAATGGTACGTTTACGAGTTCTACTTAATTTGTATTCCTACTTCACTGTATTAAATTTTCTAAGACCAAAGAGTATGGATTTTACTAGGTGGCTATATTTCTCATTCAACAGATCCGACATGCCTTGATTGGAAGAGCAATGGATGATCAAGACATGCGTAAAATTCTTCACTTCATAATGAACGACTTGGTACACATTCTTCTTTTCATACATCTTATGTTTAACGCATTTAAATAAGAAACTTTTGATGTGTAGGTTTTATATGCTCTAAATGATTGCAAAAGTGAAGTGATTGGTCCTGAATCCTTCAGATTTAAAGCTGAAATAGGTGAGTTTCTTCAACTGTTTCAAAGGATTGGTAACTAAATTTGCAGCATTTATCTCATATCTGTCTTTCTTTAGCTGAAGATGAACAATACCGTTAGTTAAATATGTGGTTAGTTACTTCAAAACTATCTGAAAAAGTGATGGTGTACTTTCTCAGTTTTGCGAGGCTGCAGAGAAAGGGGATGATTCTGCAATGCTCAATATTATGTCAAATTACGATATGCAGTGCACCAAGTTCTTTTTCTTGTGGATTTGTCTTCGAGGTTGTATATTCCAAGCTGTCTAAGCATGTTGTAGGTGAGGAAGTTGTAACAGCTTTAGGAAGTGAAGTAATCCGGTTAGAGAAACAGATCCGAGACCTTGTCCCTGGAATCCAGCACGTTGACATTGAAGCACAGAATCCCAAAGACCAATCTTTATGATCTGAAAAAGAGTTGATGTTCTTCACGGTCTGAGTTATGGATATTTCTCTTTTGGCCTAAATAATGGAAACCACAGGTATGGCTTCTTGGAGAAATAGAAAAGAGTTTATGGATTCTTCTCTATCTTTGTTTCTGATATAAGTAGAAGACTTAAAAGTCTCATGCAAAAGAAAAGGCTTTCTGTTACGTGTAGAAACACTAAGTTGTGATTCTGATCGATATTATATTTTTTCTGTACACAATTATGGTTCTGGTACTTTGTGAACGCAACAAGAGAATGAATACCATTGTCTTAAAAGTTATAGAGAGATTAATACAATGATTTACACAATGACATTAAAATGTAACGTCTTATAATCTTTTGGTGTCATCTATTTTGGAACGCCTAAGTTGATATACACCAGGGAAGTTGATATTGTCTTAGAGTTGACTTTGAAAAAAAAGAAACTCTTCATTCATAGCTCAGCCAATGTATTAATAAAAGACTGGAAGCCCTCTGCTGAAGGTTGCCAATGTGTTACTCAAATTAATCATTGTGTTCCACACGATTGTCCATCAACGCTTCATCTCCATCATCATAATTTAGAACTTTCATCTAGCCAAGCTACTATATTAATTAAGAGCTCGAGCATATGTCACATTCGTCAACAACCTCAATTTCTTTTAAAAAAAAAACAAATGTCTTCATTACACCCCAAGATGTTCCACACAAACATATGTTTATTGAAAAGTGTCATGTACATTCTGAGGCAAGCAAGGAGTTTCCCGGTCAGAAACATCAATACAATCTTAAAAAGTGGTGCCCCCGGAACTCCAGATACAACAGACCCGACCTTCTACAATAACTTTAAGCTCACCCGCCATTTCACCTTTTGTTTTTTTGGTTCTTATGTTAGGAAGAAGATATGTGAAGCTACTGCATATAGTAACCCCCCACACTTTATTAAAGGTAAGCATAATACAGTTAACACACTAATGAATTTTACCTTCGACTTTGAGACTATAGATCGCCAATTAATTACATTGAACCTGAAACAAGGTGACACACTCAAGTGTAAGTTTGTGCAAAACATAGACCGCTAATTTATTATCTATAGTACACATCATAATCTGGTAGCTTTCCAACACACACTCCTTGAAAACAAATTACGATATATACATAACCACACATGACGAATATTTACTTATTCAAATAGAATCAAAATCAATACCAAACTTATCGAACTCTAAGTAATAGTACAATTAGCTATATTATAGTTATATACATCACACGATAATCATATCCTGCGCGTAGCGCATGCCGGCCCTAGTTGTCTATATTAAATCTAGTTCTAGCAAATTATTTTACTAGACATCTACACTCTTGTTATTTTACTAGCAAATTCTTCTTCTTCTGAATAACCACATATTATCGTCACTATCATAAGATAGAACGGATTCCAACATTTGTTTTATAAAATCTTGATTGTGTGTTTCGGTTTACACAGTAGAGTAAGAGAAATATGATGGAAGTTATATATATTAGGTGCATGTGTAACGCGTTGGTGGTTATAGGTAACATCACCTTACGGGAAGGAACTGCACAAGAAAGAAAACGAGACGCATGGCCAGTTTGCGTTTACAACGAGCGAGACAGGAACATACTTTGCTTGTTTGTCGTCTCATCATGATCAGTCACATCACACAGTCAATGGCACTGCTATAGTCAGTCTTGACTGGAAGATGGGGATTCGAACCAAAGACTGGGATGCTGTTGCCAAGAAAGAAAAGATTGAGGCAAGTTGTTAATTAATTTTTACCAAAAAAAAGTTCTTAATTAATTCATAATTTATATATTAGAATATTCATAGTTTTTACACATTATTTGCAGGGTGTGGAGCTTGAGCTTCGAAAATCTGCAGAAAGTATAAATGAAATTAGGGCAAACATTATCTACCTAAGACTCAGGTTATTTTACTATCATCTCACTTTTATATATATAGTTTGAATCATAAAACTCTTATCTCTCTCTCTGTTGATGAATCTTTGCTAATTATTAAAAAAAAAATGGCGCAGGGAAGCATCTATGAGAGATATTAACGACAAGACTAACAAAAGGGTTGCACAGCTTAGCTTTATGTCTTTAGGTATCTCTGTTATCGTTTCACTTTTTCAAGTTTGGCATCTCAAACGCTTCTTCCTTAAGAAGAAGCTTATCTAACTTGATTGGTTCCGTTATTAGAGTAAAAAACTACAATATTGTATCTTTCTTGGGCGTCACTATAAAGTCATACCAAGACAATAAAGAAAAACTTATCTCAAATTAAGCAGGAAGAGGGGAAACCCTGGAATTCATAGAGCGTTCCTCCTTGTCTAAATTATAACTAAATATGAAACTGGCATACATACTATAAACTATGATAATAATGAGACACACTACGTTATTGTTTCCGCCGTAAATAAAAAAATAAATGCCAAAAAGCCAAGACAGGCAACCGCAGAGAAGCGTGATATAAGCATGTTTCATGTCCATCCTAAATTTATCTGATAGCTGAATCAGACCTGTTCCACCGATGAACAACGATATGGTGAATAACGACATGTATAACACAGACGATACGTCATGATCATCCACGAACCCCGAATAGATTATCGTAGATGTCAGTAACGCAGGTAAGGCAAGTTCCGCAAAGAGAAGCTGAGGACACCTCTCTTTCAGTGTAGTAAAATCCTTGTAACCATTAGTGGAAGGAGGATCGGTGAATAATAGATACCTGAGTAACGTCACGGCATAGAATGTCGTTGCACTCACCGCGCCGTCCCTGAGAAACCGAGACAATGCTGGTGACTTTCCCCCAGGAGGCCACAGAAGATTGAGTGATATGGAGAGGCCAAAGAGCGAGAGTAGAGTCATTACATACCATATTCCTCTGTATACAATCACTTCTCTTCTACTCATTTCAGTCTTCTCCATTGTATAATATAAGAGCACGTACAACGGTGCATTTTAATGAATCCTTAGGAAAAAATCTTGTCAGATTAGAATAAAATAATAATAAAAAGCTACGTTACTGGTGAAAATAATCCTTAACTAAGGATTTGTGAGGGGTTAAATCCTTGGTGAGCTGGCGACTTTGTATTGGTGTGGATTGGTGATGAGTTTGGTGAGGCAAGGAATTGGCGACTTCCTCTTCTCATGAGTTCATCTTCCTATCCGATCTTCCCGATATCTCCATCCCTAATCATCTTTTTCTCACCGATTACGTCTTCCAAAGGTTCTCCCGCGACGGCGACGGAGACTCCACAGCCACATGTCTCATCGACGGCGACGGATCTACCAACGTGATACCATCATGCTCCTTCTCCCTAATTCACCAGAGTTTGCTCTCTGTTTCCTCGCCGTCGCTTACCTCGGAGCCGTATCCACCACCGCGGATCCGTTCTATACAAAGTCTTCCCTGAAACTCTTTCTTATTGTAGTGCTAGCTTTTGTTGATTGCTCTCATGATGATGTTTGTTACCAAACATAAAACGTGAAGCTTTTTTTAATACACTGAGAAGTGGTTGTTTTATGGATAAGTATATAGCTGTAGGTTTATGTTTTACTGTATTATGTTTCAGGTAGTTCAATTGAACAAGTTTGATTATATACTTTCAAACAAGTTGAGTGATGACTTGCAAAAACTAAGATGTCGAGTAAATTAGCATGCTCTGAGGTTCACTGTGTTTTAGATTCTCTTAATTGTTTTAAGAGACAATGAATATGATCTTCTTTCTTTGGAATTTCAGTGGACAGAGGAAAGGAAATCCTTGGAACATTTAGTCCTCAGCTGGAGCCATACAATCACGTGATGCCTGAAGAGACCACTCCTTCTGGCATGTTTGCTCGTGGATCATATTCTGCAAGAACTAAGGTCAATCTAACTAACTCTGTGATATATATATTCTTTGGTGGTGTTGATAGTCACTTGATACTTAAAGTTACTTTCCCAAAAATATATGTTTCAGTTTCTTGATGATGATAACAAGTGCTACAACAGAACCGGTATGTTGTTGCATTCTACAAGTTTTTGAGGAAACACGCAACGAAACCATGGCTCAAGAGCTTGGCAATGGCCACACCATGGTTCAAGAGGTTGGCAATGGCTTTTCTGTTTTCTAAGTATGCTCTTGTGCTGGAAATGTTAAATTTATATGTTACAATGATTAGTTTTGATCATGGCTTCTCTGTTCTTTGCTGCGTTTTGCAGATAAAAGAAAATGAATGAACAAAGGCATTCATCGGTGTTACAGAAGCTTCATGGACAATCACCAAGGCATACCAAAACTACAAATTCCAACAACCATATCAACAAGCATTGAGTTACTGCTCAGTGGTTTTACAAGATAACACTTGGCCTTGGACAGAGGAATTAGATGCTCTTTCTCATTTAGAACTTGAAGACTTGGTAAATTTCGTTCCACTGTTGTTATCAAGAACCTTTCTTGAGTGCTACATAGCAGGTACCAATCTCATCCTTGTTGTATGAATTTAATTTGCTCTCTAATCCTTTTTGTTATGTTTTTTTGTATACATGTCGTGTGGTTCTTTGAACATTGGATTATTTCTCTTCCACAAATAAAATTTTTAATTTTTAATGTTTTATAAATTTGTTATTTTTTAATTCCTAAAGATTCTATTATGTATAACACCATTGGACTTAGCATTTTCATAAAAACTCTTAACTATTCAAAAAGCAACCAAATAACAAAAAAAATATTATAAAATGTTTAAGGATTCCAATGGTGTAACTCACCATTGGACATGCTCTAATTTTCTCTTCTCTCTTTCTATTTTTCCTTTCTTTATGGAGTTTATCGTAGCTTATATAGGCCTTGCACGTAGGGAGTGAATTAGGGTTAGAGTAAATTAGGTGAAAAACCATGAAAGAAGCTCAAATTAAGAGTATGCCAATAACAGTACGTGATTCAAAAAGTTGTAGAGATTGGTATATGGTTGATGACGGAAATGTCCTCCCTATTTGCGTTTCAACTTCCGTGGACTTAGGTGTGTAGGGTTTATAGGTGTAGAAGATTTCTTTAGATTTTGTGTAGATATTGTTTAGATATTAGATGATATTATTAGATTGCATTGGAAAACACACTTAAATAGTGTTAACTGCAGAAACCTTCATATCCACACAATTTTTGACGCAAGTGGTGCATGGGAAAAACAAATCAAAGCCAAAGATTTACCTCCTCTAATTACAGAATATGTGTATATAGATGTGTATTTGTACGTCCTCCACTTTGGGGCTGTCTAAATCATGAACCCTATACCGTCCTCCACTTTGTGTTAAAGAGATCATCCTAAGCCCTAAACCAATGAATAATCTTGGTAGACTAGACCGGATCATGTTGGTTCAGTACAATGAAGGTGAGTTGCTAACATGGACACACAAATGTCTACAACTGGGATTGGACGGTTACTTGTGGTAGTGACCATCCACACATACATATGTGTACACCTTGGATTGGACGGTTATTGGTCCTAATAACCATCCACAAATACTAATAGTAAGTTTTTTCACAATGACTACCAATTTTGTCAGCGTGTATATACTAAAGATTAATAAATAGATGAGCCGGTTAACAATATGAAAGACATCCAAACATAATCCATAACTTTAATATCCTAGTGATGTATATGAATTTATTTCTGGAAGCCCGACTCCTATACACGAAAACATATACCCTAAACCTAGACCATAAACCCATGCGATCAAATCTAAACAAAAACTCCCCCTATGGATCAATGAACCCATGGGTAAATATTTAAATTCTATATGTTTCAAACTCGAAAAAAGTATTTCGAAATAGTTTTTTAATCATATTTTGATGATTTTCTGAACATAGTCATATATCTGTTTAGCCGGCTACCTTGGTTGCACTGCTCAAATCCTAAACATGGTCAACCAAAGTTGTAAATCTAGAACTTCCGGTTAGCTGGCTAATATCCTATTTGAATGGCTACATATGTTGATACCCGTATAAGGGTAAATCAAGATATGAGTATGCAGGGTTTAGTGTTTAAGGCTTATTGTTTACGGTTAAGGGTTTATCGGTTAGGGGAGAAATCGTCTCTAGAAACAAGCCCTTAACCGATAAACCCTTAACCGTAAACAATAAGTCCTAAACACTAAACACTGAACCCTGCATACTACATATCTTGATTTACCCTTATACGGGTATCAACATATGTAGCCATTCAAATATGATATTAGCCAGCTAATCGGAAGTTCTAGATTTACAACTTTGGTTGACCATGTTAAGGATTTGAGCAGTGCAACCAAGGTACCCGGCTAAACAGATATATTTCTGTACAAGTTGCTGTTTAGTTTGCTTATGTCCATTAAACTCGACTAGGTTGGATCATAAACCCAAAACCCTTAACATTAAACCCTAAACCCTGAGTTATAATCCTTAAACCCTGAATCCTATGCTCTATAACCTATAAGCTAATTTGATCTCGCCAATTTAGAGAATTTTGGGTTTGATGAAAGAGATAATATCGGCACTAGTTTTTACAATTCAAAACTCTTTTTGGTATGGGTTAATTAATGTAATCTGACACTATAGATGACGTGTGGCAGGGAACTTTATTTCTTTGATTTTCTGATTTTTGTAGGGAAATGAAAGGAGCTGTTTTATCCGTAGGGGTGCCAGAGACTTTTTAACATGTGAACAGTTATGATTTTTTCGTCCATTGGCATTTCTCTAAATACAGCATCTTTCCTTGGTGTGAGGCCTAATTTCTCTTAGGGTTATTGAGGGGTTTTAGAGTATGCAGTATAGAGAGATCTTCACAAGATCACAACTGACAAATAAATTATGTACATTTATCCGTATGATAATACTCAATGAATAAACAACTAAGACTGAGAAATGAGATTTCTAGAAAGATCTTCGATGATCAAAATATCAACAAACCCATAAATTTAAATAAACAGTTAATAAAAGGAGTATAAAATACTGTCATGGTTTATAGGTTAATTATCTTAAATAGTTCTTTTAAAGGTATTGTCACAACAATAGCCATAAAAAAATAAAATGACCAAAATAGTCCCTTTTTATTTTAAAATTTGTAATATTTATTTTTATTTTTAAAAAAATTGAAACTATAAATTCAAAGCTTCACCTTTAACTGTAAACCCTAAGTGTAGATTAGTTAAAAGGATATATATGTATATTTATCCTTTAATAAAAATTTATTTTGGTAATTTTCTTTCTTTAAAACGATTTTTGTGGAAATCTAAAAATAGCTATACAATTTTTTTTTCTTATTTATAATGTCAAGAAAATTGAAGATCTTATTTCAAAAAAATACGGAACGGGTGTAAACATATTCAATTATGCGTATATCCATATATTAATATATTTTGAAAACATCTCATGATCAGTTATTCTTCGGCGAAAGGAGTTGTGAAAACGGATCATGTTGAAATCCAAAGGGATTGGTGAGACAATCACAGTTGGTAACAACGCAAGTGATAAGGATAATAATAGGTCTCTCTTTTTGATCCGACACCATCTACATGAAAGTCTGAAAAATCAGTACTTGACCGAGGATAGTCCTCTAGAGCTTTGGAATGCCTTAAAGGCCAGATATGACCACCAGAAAACGGTGCTCTTACCAAAAGCTAACTATGAGTGTAAAAATCTGAGGTTCCAAGATTATAGGTCTGTGGATGAGTACAACTCAGCGTTATTTAAAATAGTCTCAACGTTGAAACTAACTACTTGTAGACTTGTAGTTATTTTAAATAACGCTGAGAATTACAAGTAGCTAGTTTCAACGTTGAGACTATTTTAAATAACGCTGAGTTGTACTCATCCACAGACCTATAGTCTTGGAACCTCAGATTTTTCCACTCATAGTTAGCTTTTGGTAAGAGTACCGTTTTCTGGTGGTCATATCTGGCCTTTAAGGCATTCCAAAGCTCTAGAGGACTATCCTCGGCCAAATACTGATTTTTTCAGACTTTCATGTAGATGGTGTCGGATCAAAAAGAGAGACCTATTATTATCCTTATCACTTGCGTTGTTACCAACTGTGATTGTCTCACCAATCCTTTGGATTACAACATAATCCGTGTGTCTAATGCCCACTCCAAGTAGTTGTCACCAGAGACTTGCACTGCAACATAATCAAGGTTGCTAAGTTTTAACATCTGAAATTCATAAACTTCATCTTTTAGAACATATAAATGTCGGATCACTTTAGGTTATTAGGCTCTTGCAATCAAAGGTTTCAACGTATGATGCAACCAACCTAATATATGGGTTCTATATGAACATATGATCACACAAAAGCAAGCAAGGTTCACAATTCATGTTAGGTTTAAACATCTAGCAATATCATCTAGTAAAGTCATATGATCCGTTTTTAAATCAAAGTAGAACCCAAAATGTTCATTCAAATCTTAGCATCAGATTTCTTATTCATAGAACATATCAGGATGATCAAGCAATCATGGAAACTTTTTTTTTAAAAAAACAAGTATTGCAAACATAAGGAATCGGATTCACAAATTTATGTCTAG
Organism: Eruca vesicaria subsp. sativa; assembly: GCA_932364175.1. Classification (NCBI taxonomy): domain Eukaryota; kingdom Viridiplantae; phylum Streptophyta; class Magnoliopsida; order Brassicales; family Brassicaceae; genus Eruca; species Eruca vesicaria. The sequence continues at coordinate 257,481 of CAKOAT010011114.1, forward strand.
GGTTTGTTCAACTTAACAATACAATGCGATATATACATTCAAGGTGAAAACCCTACAGTTTTCATTCACAACCTAACATCAGGTTTTATATACTCAAGACTATCAGAGTGATCATGCAATCATGGAATTTTTTTTTTAAAAAAAAACAAGTTTTGCAAGAAGATAGAAATCGGATCACATAGCATTAGGTTTAGGGTTTCAAATTGTTCAATTCAACAATTCTATATGGTTTTGCTTTTAAAAAAAATAGCAATCAACACATAGTCTCAGGATGATCAGTTTTATTTTATAAACTATCAGGACATATCAAATAGTGGTCGATTTTTTTTTTTTTGAACAAAACCTAAACCTAGTAAGATTAGGAATTCTTAATAAAACTAGGGTTTTTAACAACTTTAGAATTCCGATTCATACAAACAATTTTTATTCTAGCAAATATTCTTACAAGCAAACAAGAGGTTCATGTAAACATACTATATCAAGCAGAGACCATAAAATTTTCAATCTTAGATTAGGGTTTTATGTCAATCAGATTTTAGGGTTCATGCGTTATTAGGGTTTTAGCAAACTATCAATTTTAATCATGCAACCAATGATCCTAGCACTCGTTCTCAATGTTAAAGGAAAATAGACAGATCATATTAACATTCTAAAGCAGACTTAGGTCGTGCAAATATCAAGATCAGAGCTAGGGTTTTAAGCAAGTCAGATTCAAGTTTCATGAGCATAAGAGTTAAAAAAAACGAATTCTTAAACACTTCAGATCTAAACATTCCAATGATCAAATAAGCATATAGTCTCAAGGTGATAAATTGCAGTAAGTGTTTAACAGATCTAATGCAACCAGAACAGTTTGGAACAATCAAAAATAACATCTATCAAACGATTTCTAGAGAGAGAAAATCAGCCGGTTTTATGCCTTTAGTTATCTAGGGTTTTCAAAGTTAGTTTACTCTATCTTAAAACCACGAAATCAATCACTATGAACTATCAATCTTTCAACATGAAACAACTCATCAAAATAAACAATCAAAACGAGTTTCATTAAGCAAAGATTTTGATTTTAGCAATTAGGGTTTTTAGGTTAACTTTTGCTCATGAGTACAAGTTTGTATTATGCACATAAGTTAGGTTTTTAAGAGGATCAAGTGTGAGTTTTAAACACCAGATTTACCATAGATTAATGGGGGGGGGACGAGATCTATGTTATTAGTTTTAAGATTGTACCTCAAAATCACCAAAGTTCTGAATGGACCTCCTTTAAGGCAAATGGATTGGATCTGCGGAGAGAGAGAGGTCGGATGGACTTTGGAGAGGCTCTGGATCTGCAGCTACAAGCTTCAAGGTTGAGGTTGAGATGCAGAGAGAGAAAACCCCAAGTATGGAGGAGAGGGAGGCGGCTACGGTTTAGGTTGAGATCGGATTTTCGCTTAGGATAGAGCTCGTGCGTGATAACGTGTTGAGGTTAAGAAGGTTTGTAACTTGTGTATTCTCATTAAGAAAATCGTCCCATATATATATATGAGTGTACAAACCGCCACTGCTAGAGATAATCATGAACCTAACTAGATAATGATTACGAGTAAAGAGATAATCCTAATCCTATATGGATTTGGATAACTACTAAATATATGGATAAACACAAGGGTGGACGAGTAGATAATGACAAGTAGCTGGCCGCCTGTACTAGGACTAAAGTGGGGCTGAAGTGGACTGAAGTAGACTGAGCTGGTCCATTTCCCAGATATGTCCCAACCACTATTTCCATTTCTTAACATTTTGGTAATTTTCTTTCTTTAAAACTATTTTTGTGGAAAAAACTAAAAAATAGCTATACAAAATTTTTTTTCTCATTTATAATGTCAAGAAAATTGAAGATCTTATTTCAAAAAATCCAGAACAGGTGTAAACGTATAATTATGCGTATGTCCATATATTTATATATTTTGAAAACATCTCATGATCAGTTATTCTTCGGCGAAAGGAGTTGTGAAACTCAGGTCAGTGGATATAGATCCGACGATATATTAAGCTTTAGTGATGAGATTAAATCGGCTATTTAGAGGATAAGAGAAAGAACTGGTTTGGATTTAACCAAAAACCAAATAATTAAAAACTCAATAAAAACCTGTCATTAAACGATGATTCAACACTGGTGTTGACCCAATAAAGTCTAAAAATTTTTGATGATATTTCTACAAAAAAATGATTAAACTTTTCATACACCTTTCAATTTCACATAAAAAATAGACTATAACATTTATGATTCTTTGGACTTTGATGAAATTTATACTATGTCACACGAAGAAAATGGTATAAAGAAAACAATAATTTCTTGATATGATAGTATTAGACTATTATTTTATTCTTGTTACTGGTAGTCTATTATAATTTACTTATTTTAGATTTAAGATTTAATTTCTAATATGTTAATTTAATTATATACTATCTTAATTTAGCCAAATTTCTTATTTGGTATTAAAAATTGAACGTGTAAATGAAATTAGTGCAAACATTATCTACCTAAGAGTCTAAGAGCACCATTAATCCTAAGAACCCACTTAGGATTCTTAATTTTTTTTTCTTTTTTATCTGTCTTTTACTAATAAAAATATATAAAGAACTAATTGCGAGTCGCTCTGTGTCAGTGGAGCCGCGATTGGTAGAGTTGTCTTTTGCAAAAGATATTTAAGAGGTTTTTAATAAAATAGTGGGCCTCAGAGTTCACCTCAGAGTCCTCTTTAATGGTGCTCTAAGAGCATAATTATCCATTAGAGGCACATGTTTTTAGGATTTTTTTTATTAAAACTAATTGCTGGTCGTTACGTGTCGGTGAAATCCCCGAACAGTCTAAGAACCTTGCAAAAATTGCCTTTTACAGAAGGCACATAAAGGGCAACTCTTAAGATGATGGTGGGACTCGCAAATTTTTTTCCCTAAGAGCTATGGTTAATCATGGTTTAAGGGCATGTACATAAGAGGCGTTTAGCAGTTTCTTAAGAGGGGGACCACAAAAACATAAAAATCGATAACCAAAAGTGCCAGTTAAAAATTAATGTTTGAGTGATTTTTGTACTGTTTTACAGGTTCTATGACACATGACGACACACAATTGGTTCCAATTTTTTTTTTATAAATCAGATAAGAGAAAAAAAATTTAGAAACCTATTTTGGTTTCAACCAATAATCATGGTCTAATATTCAGGTTATTTAAACTATCTTCTCAGTTTTGTATATAGTTTGGAATCTAAAAACTATTATCTCTCTCTTTTGATGAATCTTTGCTAATTATAAAAAAAATTGCGCAGGGAAGCATCTACGATAGGCCTGGGCATCCGGGTCCTCGGGTCGGATTCGGGTCGGGTCTTGTCGGGTCAGGGTCCTTCGGGTCCTGGAAATTTAGACCCATATAGGTACCTATAACTTTTCGGGTCGATTCCGGGTCGGGTCTTGTCGGGTCCGGTCGGTTCGGGTCTATAATTTCAATACCCGTAAAATATCCATAATTTTCGGGTATACTTCGGATCCGGGTCGGTTCGGATATTTAGGACCCGAAAAGGACCCGAATAACCAAAGTAGACCCGAAAACCCAAAAATTACCCGAAGAATCGCCGAAATATCCGAAAATATCCAAAAATTATAAAAAATCAGACCCGAAAACCCAAAAAATACCCGAAATTTTACCCAAGTACCCGAATTATATTTTCTGAAAATCTAAAATTTTACCCGAAACCTAAAATTATACCCGAAAACCCGAATCCGAAAATTTTAAAACTACCCGAAATACCAAAAATATACCCAAACACCTAAATATACCTTATATATGCAATAATTTGCGAGTACTACGGGTACCCGAACGGGTCTTGGGTAAAACCCGGACCCGATCCGAGACCCGCGGGTCCAAAGACAAAGGACCCAATAGGTACTTCAGCATGGACCCGGATCCGGACCCGAACCTGTATTTTCGCGTCGGTTCCGGTTCGGGTCTTCGGGTCCGGGTAAAATGCCCAGGCCTAATCTACGAGACAGATAAACGACAAGACTAACAAGTAATGGCGGATCTAGAAGAAAAAAATTAGTGGGGGCAAAAGTATACAAAATATATATTATTTTGAATAATAGTGTAATATACCTTGTAATATACCTTTTTAGTCTTATAAAATATACTAAGTAAAAAAGATTTTAAATTTCAATAATCCTTTCAAAAGATAAGCATAACTTAAAATTGCATTTTATGATGATTCTCAAGTTAAAAAAAAAATATAAATCTTACCAAAATCCAAAGAAATTAAAAATATCACAAACTCTAGCTTTCTAAAAGTTTAGAAAAAATAACAAAAGATGCACGAGATTTTGACCAGTATTATGGTATTTTGAAATTTCATTGTAGTTATTAAGATTTTAGTAGTAGCAGCTTAGTGTAATATTTATGTGAGAAATGGAAATAGCGATAATTTAGTTATTATTCATGACTCTTGTAGTAAATTTTTGTATTCACTATTCAGTGATAATGTATTTTTTGTCAAAGTAATCATACGGTGAGATAATTTTAAAAGTCCAAAGTTAAAGCACACAATCTAACTATATTAAAAGGCGGATATGAAGCTCAATGAGCTATGCCACGTCAGGAAAAATAATTAACCAATAAAAGGGTTTTATTTTGCCACGTCAGATCTTGCAAGCAAACGTCTTTACCTCTACCACTTCGTCGTCGAAAGTCAATCGCCATTGTTTCAATTCTCTGCAAATCAACATTATCACGACCCACACCATTCAATCATGTTCTTTATTTATGGTTTCGTTCCACCTCCCTTTATTTCTCCTCCTATTTAAACCACTTCCTCGAATCATAATTGAAAAAAAATCTGTTAGATCTACCGGAAAGTCTACCCTGCCTAATCTAAGTGTCACCGTGAATGGCTTGAACATGGTAAATTCTTCAGTGATCTCTTCTTAGGCTTCAATCAACAATCTTGGTAAACTGGAAGCAAGAAAGAGGTATTGATCGTTTCATAATATGGATTCATACGTGTTTTTTTCTGCAGCCTTTGAAATAAAGAATTTTGAGTATTGATGGTTGGTAACTCTGAATTTGCTTAATTTTCTGTGGGTACCCCTGACTACTTTTGCGGACAGGTGCATTCTAATCTTGCTGTATGCGTATCTTTTATGCAAAACATATTTTTGAGTAGAATGATTGGTATTCGGCTGGATTAGTTACTGAGTCAGAAAAAAGATATGGTATACAAATCTATTTATGCTTAATAATTATGTTTTGATTGAACTCATGGTGGAATCCGTTTTAGGGGTTACGATCATTGACCTAAATGTCTCGTCTGGTGTTTGATCGTGTTTTTGTTTCGTTTGATTTTAGTTAGTTCTGTCTATGTTAGAAACTTTTTGTTTCAGGTTCTGTCTGAAATTTTCT
>CAKOAT010011114.1:263693-371930 GCA_932364175.1 Eruca vesicaria subsp. sativa
GGCTAGGGGACTTGAGTACTTGCATGAGAAGGCAAACCCTCATGTTGTCCACCGAGACATCAAATCCAGCAATGTGCTTTTGTTTGATGATGATGTTGCCAAGATTTATGATTTCGATCTCTCCAACCAAGACCCTGACATGGCTGCACGCCTTCACTCAACTCATGTGCTGGAAACCTTTGGTTATCATGCTCCAGAGTAAGCCCTAATCCATGTGATTAAGTTCAACTCGTGCGCAAAGACTTTTGTTATCATTTTCTAAAGTTTTGAGACAATAAGTTCTTCCTTGGATTAATCTTTTGACATTATTTTGCAAAGAGTTAAAACAAACTCTGGTGGTTAGAGTCTTGACAGGAGTGATTGATTCCCCAAACCAAAAAAAAGAATAATGTCAAAAATGTACTGTGCATTCACGAGGACAGTTGTTGCCATGTTGTTGGCTGATTGCAGAAATACGCGAAGGAAGATGATCTCTTCTTCTGCATTTCTTGAGAATCTTTTTGAATTTCTTAAACCCAACACCAGGTAGATTCTTCTTCTCCTTCTGTTCTTGCATGTACTCCTCATACTTCTTACAAAACTTCATTTTTCACAATCTCTCAATAGGATATACGTGAAACGTATAATCAACAAAACACACACTAGAAAATGTTAAATTTAGATGACCATCAACAAACTTAGCCCTGAACAAACAGAATCTGATCAAAAAAACTATAACGCTGAACAGTTTTTTTCTTTTATTTCTCTTGCGTCTCGTGTTGGTTTTATTATGAGAAAAGAAACAGAGGCCTATTTATGAACAGAGGAAAATAAAAAGCTGGTGAGGAAGGCTGAAAACAATTTTGTTATTAAAAAATGTAAAAAGGAAAGCAAAAGTCAAATGTTTTTTTGGGAAACATTATCTCTGTTTAAAGGTGTTATTTGTGTTTATTGTATTCAGCAAAGAGATTTACTACTGGTTGATTTCAGTTTCATTTACTTCCTTTAATTTCTTAAACATTAACGCATTTGACTATANTGGTGAGGAAGGCTGAAAACAATTTTGTTATTAAAAAATGTAAAAAGGAAAGCAAAAGTCAAATGTTTTTTTGGGAAACATTATCTCTGTTTAAAGGTGTTATTTGTGTTTATTGTATTCAGCAAAGAGATTTACTACTGGTTGATTTCAGTTTCATTTACTTCCTTTAATTTCTTAAACATTAACGCATTTGACTATAAGTGCTTCCTTGGATTAATCTTTGACATTATTTTGTCATACCTTAACGCTGTTAAAATTCTTACGTCTCTTCTAATTGACCAAACTAGAGTCTTAAACACAGATGGTTCTGCATTTCAGGTATGCAATGACAGGAACGTTGAGCACAAAGAGTCATGTCTATAGTTTTGGCATTCATCTTGAAACACTGTATTATCATGGTTGGTTTGAAAATATTTATTTATTTGAATATTATTTGTGTAATTGTGAATTGTAAATTTATTTTAATTTTATAAGATCACATTTTGGTTAATAGATCTTATAATTTATTAATTATCTGTAACAAACATTTCTACAATACAGATTAAGGTTGTAAATCTGTCATGGCGTTGTTATATGAAAATATTACACTAAGAAACAGTTTTGAGTTTATTATATCACTCTAAGTCAGTTTCAACTACCAACACACTTTTTCTCTTATCTCAACACTCTCTTTCTTCTTCCTAACGTTTGAAAAACCATTTCTACCCTTTTCTATTATTTTTAATTGAAACCTAACAAAAGTACTAGAATAAAATTATGTGGCTATAAATCAGATTCTTTTTCTCTTTCTCTTTCTTTATCTATTTAATTTTTTTCTTATCTTTCTCATACAATTTTTTATCCGTAAAACAAATTATGCTAAAACAACTGAAGATTAAAATGAAGATAAAAAACATATGACGATGGAATTCCAGTTTTACAATTTGTAATCAGCCTCATGTAGAACTAGTAGAAGAAGAAGATAAGGACAGAGACGATGACAAAGTTAATAATAAAGACAGTGATGGCAGTGAGAACAAAAACGACGACGAGTTTTGCATTCAGATTAGAAGCCAAATAACTTCTTGTTCGCTAACAAGAAAGAGAACTTGGTGTTAAAAGCCATCACGTTCAACTTCCCTATGTTCTTCAGACCATTTAAAGATTACATCTTTGCAATAGTAATGTTCATCATCTGAATATTCTACTTATGTGAAGCTTTTTTCCTTTATTGTAAGAGATAAGTTCACGTATATTGTTAGGAGTCCATATTAGATTAGTTTGAAATGTTAAACCCACATATTGTTTCATGTGTGTACATGTAAATATGTGTACATATGGACGTTGTGAAATTGTGTACACATGACAAAAAGTAATAATGAGAATCACCTCTATACTTCTTCTGAAAGTGGCAAGACTGTAATTAGTTATGAATCAAAGACGTGTACACGTGAAAGAAGAGTAGACAACCAAGTCATTGGAGGAGTCACTAGAAGATGTATTAGGATAGAAGAAAGGAAATGTTGATGATTATGTGTTTACCGAGTTACATGTGGATAGTTCCTTATAGTGTACATGTGGATAAGCTTAATGGTGTACATGAAGGAAGTGTACACATGGATACTATTTTTTCCAATATGTTAAAATATATGTATATGTGTGTACTAGATTTGTAACTATTTAGGAGAATCATATGTATCACCTCTATACTTCTTTTGAAAATGGTAAGATTGCAATTAGTTATGAATCAAAGAATTGTACACATGAAAGAAGAGTATAGAACCAAGTCATTGGAGAAGTCACTAGAAGAAGATGTATTAAGATAGAAGAAAGGCAATGTTCATGATTATGTGTTTAGCGAGTTACATGTGGGTAGTTCTTTATAGTATACATGTGAATAATCTTAATGGTGAAAGAAGAGTATACACAGCCAAGTTATTGGAGAAGTCACTAGAAGATGTATTAGGATAGAAGAAAGGAAATGTTAATGATTATGTGTTTAGTGAGGTACATGTGGATAGTTCCTTATAGTGTACATGTGGATAAGCTTAATGGTGTACATGAAAGAAGTGTACATATGGATACTATTTTTTTCCACTATGTTAAAATATATGCATATGTGTGTACTAGATTTGTAGCTATTTAGGAGAATCATATATATCACCTCTATACTTCTTTTGAAAATGGTAAGACTGCAATTAGTTATGAATCAAAGAACTGTACACGTGAAAAAAGAGTATAGAACCAAATCATTGGAGAAGTCACTAGAAGAATATGTATTAGGATAGAAGAAAGTCAATGTTCATGATTATGTGTTTAGCGAGTTACATGTGAGTAGTTCTTTATAGTATACATGTGGATAATCTTTATGGTGAACATGAAATAAGTGTACACATGGATACTATTTTTTTCCACTATGTTAAAACATGCATATGTGTGCACTAGATTTGTAATTATTTAGGAGAATCATATGTATCTAACATTATCTAACTATCTTATTAGTCTTACATTTGGAATTTTTTTATAAAAAAGGTATACATGTAGTCTCATCAAAACGATGTACATGAAAAAAGTGAACACATGAGTACCATTTTTTGTTTAGGTAGACATCCATATGTACAAGATATTCTTATGTACATGTGTGTAGTTTTAAAATGATGTACATGTAAAATGTAAACTATGCCCACCTAAAACAGTATATATGTGTACACTATATAAAATGTACATAAGGGATTTTCCTTTCCATGTCTATGTGTACAACGACATTACAGTCGTACAATATACTTGTGTACACTAGAAAAGCATCATGTACACAAACAAAACACAAATGTAAGTGGCTTTTTTTTGTGAATTTGTGTACATTTGGTGAAACATATGTACATCTGGATGTTGTTTTATGTACACATGTTAAACATTCAAATTCAAATGTGTGTTATATATTTGTAAACAAAGATGAAACTACCAAGCTTGGTAGAAAAGATGAGAATTGTACACAGAACGGACAATTATAACTTTTTTTCATTAGGAGTTAAACTAAAGTTGCATCCTCTTAAAAGCAAATCAAGCAGCCAAAAATACTAATATTGTAGTGTGGCTGCTCTCTAGCGATCATGAACACATTCGATGTTGTAACGGCCAACCAGATTCTTAGCACCACCATATGAATGAGTTTATCAATTATCTCATACTTATCTTATAAGATTACGTTATGCCAGCTCCTTTGCATCTGAGACTTTTTTCTGAAACATAAAGATAAAAATACATTAATTCCTAAAACTCACCATGTCTATGTGTACACTATGTACAATGTACATAAGGAAGGATTTTTTTCCTCTCTATGTCCACGTGTACAACAACATTACAGCCACACAATATACTTATGTACACTAGACAAACATCATGTACACAAACAAAACACAAATGCCTTTTACTTCTGTCACTGGAAACAATGTTTTATGTTTTTTATTTTCTCTGTTATCATATCTTCAACTAACGTTGAGTCCAACGATTAGAGAGAGAGAGAGTAAAAAATAATATATGTAGCTGAAACTAAATTTATTAAATAATATTTTTGTGTGGCTGTGATTAAATGTAATAAAATATGATATATATAGTCTGAATTTCAATCCACGTGATAAGAAAAGAGAAAGGGTTTAGGTAGTAAAAAATGAATTTAGCTGAGGATTTTTTAGTCTTTACAATCTCAGAAACTACCTCAGTAGCTTAAATGTACCTAGAGTGTTATTAAAAGTCAAAAACTGACCCTGAGTGTAAAACACTCTTGTTATATCTAATAGTTTCGGGTATAAACATCAAATCAAGATTCTAGAACCTATTATCTAATATCATTAAATACATACTTAGTTGTTAGTAAAATGATATCAATTGATTATAAAACCAAAAAGAAAATTTGAATTAAATGTAATTAACAATATATTTTCACAAGAAACCAAAAATAAATCATAAAAATAATTTGATCATAACTAAAATTTAATTAAGTTTTCATCCATTTCAAAATTTTGGTCACTATTCCATATGTATATTTCAGATAAAATTTTGATTTGTCGAAACCCGGGCCAAGATTCCCACCCTAAAAAAGTAAAAAAAACATAGTATACAAAGAGATTTTCAACTGGATCCCTTCCGATGAAAATAAGTAAAAGTTTATACTTAGACCGAAAACTAAAAAAATATTAAAGGGTTACTTAACTGAAAAATCACAATTATCTCTATAGTGGTCTAGCTGATAACACAAAAAGATCGAAGCAAAAATGCTACAGTGACGATAGATATCTTCTCACCTCCAGGAACCTATACATATATTATGAAATAAATAAACATATTTCTATTACTAATAACTACTCACTAACTTATTTTAATTAATTTTCAGGCCACAGTTCAAAAAACTTCCACCCCATCTACATCCTCTACCTTGAGAGTACTAGCTGCTTCTCCATCATTAATATTTTCCTGTTGTTTAAGATTTTATAAATTTTTTCTTCACGATTATGAAAACTATCATCTACTTCTAAACATTATTACACCAACGCTTTTATTTCTTAACTGGTCTATTATTCCCACAAATTTAATTTGTGAAAATCAAACTTCAAACATCAAACATTACTTACTACCTACTTTTTCAATACGAGTTTTTTGGCTGTACATTTTCCGCAGTTATTAAAAGATATTATGTATAAAGCACCTGCTAACAAATATTTGCATCTCGGGTTTCCAAAATTTTTAATCAACACTTTTTCAAACAAAAAAAAACATAATCACAATACAAATGATTCTTCTCCTACAAAATAACCCGGGCGTAGCCCGGGAAAAAGATCTAGTGGAAATAACGGAAACAAGTGTTGAAGCATTAAAGCATTTGCAACATAGACAGATATACATACATGTATTATTAATAGCTTCTATAAGTCAATTCAATTTGTATATTTAGTTCAGTTTTTAATTATAAGAAAATGAAGAGAGCTTTTTTTCAAAAAAAAAAAAAATGAAGAGACCTCAAAAGTAAAAAGCACTCACGGACAAAATGAAAGAACTGAATAGGGGCAAACATAAGAATTAGTGTGGGGGCATTAATTAGAAACTTAAGTAATTAATAAATAATACTCCCTCCGTTTCGAATTAATTGTCATTCTAGAGAAAAAAATTCGTTTCAAAATAAGTATCGTTTTAGAGTTTCGAGGCAAAATTTATTTTATATGATATTCTATTTTTCTATTGGTTGAAAAGTGGTTAGTTTTATAGGTAATTATGTTTTTATCTTGAAAATATGTAAAATTAAATGTTTTCTTAATCTGTGTGTAAAAACATAGAATGACAATTAACATGAAACGGAGGGAGTATTATATTGGAACAGTTGCCACCTCCTTGTTGCATGTGGCTAACAAGAGGGTTGTACAACTTATAGCTTTAGACCAACATTATCGATGTTTCTTAATGGAGTTGATTAGTAATAATGATCCAAAAATAAATCAAATCTATAATAATAAAGTTGCCTTTTTCTCTCCTTGAAGGGTTTTATTACACGTGTCCACTTATAAACGTCAGCAAAATTGTTTTCTGCGTTATGTGTACTAGGCCATTTTCTGATTGGTGTTTTAATTCATAAAACCCTTCACTCCTTGAGTATACAGGCCCATTCTGTCTCCTGCTTCCTTTCAATATCTTCTGTAACAGCTGTTGTTACACCTCCGCCCAAAATCAGACCACCCACTAAGCTACAACTAATTATCACACCCATGGCCCTCAATTCTTCCAAAAATCTATAACAATAAATTAGTATATCGATCAACTTCAATGATTCTCATCCATGAAACCTACTCATTCCTCTTCTTCACTCCCAAACACATTATACAGAAATGACAACCTCCCATCTCTTGCTTTCCGATTTGAAACCCAGCTGTTGTTGTCGGACCATTGTCACCTCTCTTCTTCGTTTCTGTGATCCAAGCCCAGCTAATGAGTGTTTGATGTGTTCCTCATCGATGAAAAGGTTGGTGATCTTGTCATCGTAGCCTCAAGTTATCAACTTTCCATTTTTATCACTCTTCCTCCACTAGCTATGTCGGTTTAGTGTGGATGAGGTATATGCAGACCTGGATATATGTGATTGTGCCAATTAACATTCTTAAGCTGATCTTTAATACCTTGCTTGGGTTGCCATAGGCAGTTGTTGGACAGACTCATTCCTTTGGTATCTGTTTTTGTTTCAGGTCGTGGAGCATGGTCTTGGACATTAAACAAGTTGTCATTCCCACAGGTATAGAAGAGAAAGTGTGAGATGTAACATATTTTATACACTTTCTTATATTCTTTTCTGTGGGAAGCTTGGAATGTTAAGAAAGGAGGAGAGCCGATTGGGTGTTGATCTGGTTTTCGTAGATGGAAAGGTTTGTATTTTTATAATTTGTTTCGTTCAAACACTTTTGCACCTGTGAAAAACCACCTGTTTACTGATTACGGTCTTATTCCAGTCAAGCATGATTCAAGGACGATAATTTACTCCAAACAAAACTAAAATATTTGACCACAGACAGAATCTGCTTATTCCCATGGCATTGTAGCACAACTTTTGATGGATGTGAGGATGAGACTATATGGTGTTGGGACCAGGACATCATTATCAAGTAACTTTTTTTTCCATTATCACCTCTGGCTCCTGAATATGAATTTCTATTGCTTTTGGCTTATGTGTATACTGTATATATAGTTCTGATAGACATAAACCTCCAAGGAGGTTTTCCACATATCTGCAATCTCTTCTTGAATACCTGAAGCTAGAATCAGCTCAATTCCTTACAATCTCACAAAAAGCTAATGAAACTTTAATAGGTATCTGATTTCGTGGAGTAGCATGTGATCCGCACTAAAAGAACCAGAACCTTGAGAGTAAAAGAAAGAAGGCAGGTATAGGAAGGAGCATTAAGTTGCTTAGAAAATGGCAATGCGTTTCAGGCAACCAAAAGCATATTTTAGCTGTCACCCTATAGTTTAAAAGGAACATACACAGACCAGTTGACAAAAACCCAAATATTCTTCAAGTTAATCTGGTAGGGCCAAAACCAGGGGAGAGAACAAAAAGAAAAAGAATACAGAGTTGGAAGAGAATAGTAACTTCCATGAGTGTCCGCCATGATCGAAGAGAACATATTAATTTTTTTAGCCGGTGAACTCGACAACGCCAAGTCTACCTCTGAATCCCTCTTTCCCTTTTCTTTTGCTCTTCATCTCTTCTTTACGTCTCTGAATTACAAAAATTCTTCACAATATATATCTCTTTGTTAATAGCTTTGTATAAATTAAGTTGTATTCACTTCCGTTAAAACATATAACTGATTCATACTTAAAACATATAACTGCTTTCATGTAATAACTTATAGTATCATAAACTTTAACTTTTTACTTTAGAGAACGAAAATTACTACTTAAAAAAATATGTTAACTGACATCTCATTTTCATGTTTTTAGTTTTTTCACATTTGTTTACCCTCGAACTTTGTTCACTATTCAGTGTTATAAAAAAAAAAAAAAATATGTTAACTCGGTATCAGTTAACAGTTATTATGCTTAAAAAAAAAAGAGTTAACTCAAGTTAGTCATACGATAATAAATAACGTGAGGCAACACTTAATAAGCTAATGGAAGATCACACAGAAGCAAAAAGATTGTTGGAGAAGAAAGGTAATATAGTGACATACATAAATTCTGCAATGCCAAATCATTAAGAGACAGTAGAGAACTTGCGTATGAATCTAGAAATGGGAGGAAATGAGATATAAATTCGCATGGACAAGATTACAAACATGAGGTTAAGCTACTTTTATCGAACCAAAAATTGAGTGTAACTGAATAGAAACTAACAGAAAATACTAAAAAGGCTTTCAAGAAAAGAGAAACCAAACACTTGGAAAAAGATCACTACTATAAAAGGCACCACACAAATAAATTGATATTTTATTTATCTGTGAAGGAATGAGACTATATAGCGATTAATTATGGAAAGCTTCAAATTTAGTTATTTTACGAGCATCCTAGATCAATGTACTAAAGTGAGATAAAATCTAATATCGTCAAATTTTTTGGATCAAATAATATTCATTTAACTTAAAATTGTTTAGTCTTCAACATTAGAGTTACATAAAGCAAGAGCTAAATCTGACTTAGCCACCGAATCCTCTTCAACATTAGACAAACGAGGAAACATAATCAAAAGAACACAATTGAAAGGATCTGCTGAAATAGAAGATATCAAACACAATGCCACTGATCTCAGAACGAATATCCTCATTTTTATGAATATTTTCCTTATATGCATAAAAATTGGTATTACATATATCAAATGATTTCAATTATATAGTAAAATCTAAATCATGTTTTCAAATTATTGTATTAAAATAATTTTAAATAAATATTATTAAAAACTAACATAAACATCTAAACTATATAACAATTCAAATTTTAAACTAAACATATAAATATTTCCGCGCGAAGCGCGGACAAACCCCTAGTATAAGGAAAAAGTTAAGGATGTGGGTTAAATAAGAATTTTTCAACTACGCTCTTAAAAGGCACGTGACATAATAAGACATGTTTACCGAATAGGGTAGGGGGAAATCGAGTTTATGGTCTTGAAATTATGAATTAACTGAAAATATTTGGGTTAAATTTGGACATTTTCAGATAATTTATAATTTATAAGTTTCTATGAATTGGATAAAATGTTTTTTGCTTTTATTTATAATGTTTGTAAACTTTTTATTTTTGGCAATTTTGTAATTTTGTTATGATGTTTTATTTTAAACTTATTTTAAATATCATTACTTATTAAAATAACAATTAATTTACTAAGAGACAACAAAAATTCCTACCAATAATCTACACTTTTAATTATTTCTTATCTCTGTCTCTTAACATAAAAATAATAATAAAATAAGTTAAAGACTCAAAAATTAGTCTCATCAATAATGTTGGGTCTCTCTGTTATCGTTTCACTTTTTCAAGTTTGGCATCTCAAACGCTTCTTCCTCAAGAAGAAGCTTATCTAACTTGATTGTTTCATAAAATTATTTTAGAGAACAAAATTACAATATTGTACCTTTCTTGGGATGACACTATACAGTCAAAGTCAATAAAGAAACACATTTAACTTCCGGCTACTTGGTGGCGTTAGGCCATACACAACGACTACTGAACTTATCTCTCTCAGACCATCTCCATCCATAGCTCCTAAACATGGGGTACTTATAATTAAATTAAAAGAAAATAATGTGATTCGTGAAGTTAAAGATCTAGAATAGTAGAAATTATTTTTACTCCTCCAATGAGAGTACCCTTATGGGGTCCTTAAACAAATTTTTTTTTTTAAATACAATAATTTTAGAATAAAGACTTACATAAAAAATTTAATAAAATGTTCATGTAGATGCAGAGAACGATGACACACGAGACGACGACGAAGTGGACGGTGATTGCCGATGGCTTGGAGCTTCGACGTGGACGGTGGGGGAGCACAAGCAGACGTCAACAATGTCAATGATGAGCACAAACCTGTTTCATACGCAACAACAACAACACGAGCAAACGTCCAAAACTGTAATAAGTACAAACCTGTTTCATACACAACAACAACAATTGGAATTTAATAGAAAAACCAAAACAAAATGGTTGTGTAAAACTAAAAGCAACTGAACTTACAAATGCCAAATACTGTGAAAGAGAAGATATGTTTTCTGAAGAGAGAGCATGATTTCCGGTTACTCTAGGAGATGACCTCACAGTGTTGGATAAGGCAACCTTCTCTGCTGCCAATGTTTGGTTTGGATTTTCACTATCAGAAGCAAAGGAAGGAGATTCACCTGTTTGAAACTCCAACAACATGGAAAGTAATTCATCAGAATCATGCTCACAAGAAAATAGGAACAAAATATTAAATACATTTTTGTATCTGTTCACAAATGATAAATATATAATTCTTTTTTTTACCTGAAGGAAACTCTTGACTCCACCTGCAAAAGTTGATGAGAAACAAGGGATAACTGATGAGAACTGAAACAACTTGCATGAAAACTCGCCTGAGTTTCATCGTGGAAAGTGAGAGTTTCATCCTTGGAAAGTGAGAAGAAGAAGATGACCGAGGATTCGCCTGAGTTTCATCGTGGAGAAATCATCATAGAATCGTCACAGAAGATCAAAGAAGGAGGAAGAAAAGAAGAGAATTGGTTTCGACGGAAGAGAGAGAGACATTCAAAAGGGGTCGAATAGGAAGCTGACACGTATGGGTCCTTACCCTTCCTTAAAATCCCATATTAAAGAGCGGTCCTCTGCTTTCTTTTTCTTTTTCATTTATTTTTTGGCACTTAATTGTTTGAAACCCCTCTAAGTAACTCCCGATGGAGTTGGTCTCAGAAGCTATAATATACAGAGAAGCTATTAAAGCATATATTCAATTGGCATAATCAAAGTAGATGGCTGCACTGTTTAGTGTAGCAACATTCTATAACCACAGCCAAAGTTAAACAAAAAGAAAAACATTCTATAACAACAACTCTTTTCAAGTTCTGTTTCTAGCTAGTTTCCATATGGATTCATTTTATACACTTAGTTTTGAATTAAAGTGTACAAAAATTATCTTCTTTCTGGATTGGAATACCGAATCACATGTCCCTAAATTGGATAATTTTTCCGTTCGACGGTCTCAGGAAGAAGGCACGTAGCTCAAAACATCGGCATGGTTAACAAGTAACGAATAGAATATGTGTCTCAAAACTCGAAGAGTTAATTAAGAGTGATGGCAGCATTTGTACGCTCACATAGCTAACGCATGCACATCATTGCCAAGTTTAGTATTTTTTTTTACCATCCATCAATTTTCTTATATTATCCATGACTTCAACAAAAATTCAACTAATATACAAAATTTTGTAGAATTAGTTTAATTTAAATTATTTTATGCTTTGGATTTTTTCAATAAATAGATATAAATTTGGTCACTCTCTCCTAGAAAAAATTGAGTTTGAATTAAAGAAACAACACATTTTTATAAATTTAACCGGTTGACTTGATTCTCCCATTCTTTTTTTTTGTCAACACTTGATTCTCCCATTCAGCTATCAGATGTATGGGTTTTGCATACTTTTTAGTTATTTTTCTGAAAAACATTCTTATGAATTATAATATACTACCTGTCCACTGATACTGGTTCAACAAATTAAATATCCTAAAATGGTTGTCATTGTTTTAGATATACTCTTCAAAATATTCGTATGAATTATAGCGTAATGTTATTTGTCCATTGATGTTGGTTCAACAAATTAAATATCCTAATAATTATACAAGAGAGGTTAATTAGACCCATGACAGTATGAAACAAAGAATTGTGTAACCTCCTTAAATACTATTTATATACAAGCAGTAACCAATTGTGATTGCAAACGTATACAAAATAGTTTCTATATATATTATACATTCCGTATAAATACAAAATGTACTAACCTCCTAAACCCCTTTGTACATCGACATATTAAAACTTTAAAACCAACACTTTACCCAAAATATTTACATGGATTAGGGTTTCATGGAATGAGACAATTACACAAGCATCTCAATAAAAAGGTGATCCATTGTGGTTTGAGGCCGAACTAAAGGAGCTAAACGGCCAGAGATACAACAAAGGATTCTTCCTATCACTATTCCGGTCTTGTGGCAGCTCTTTGCGACACACTGGACAAGTATTACGCTGGACAAGCCACGGGACTATACATTCCGAATGGTAGATATGTTTACACGGTAACTTTCTTGCAACCGATCCGATTTCAAACCGGTCTTGGCAAACTGGACAAGACGGATATCCAAACCGAGATGTTTCTTCCTGATCTTTATCTTTGGTATTGAGTTGATCACGGTTAGTGAAGCTGGAGGTGGACCACGTCGGTTTTGTTCTGAGAACCGGTTAAACAAATCTTGAAAACTAGATTGGCTATCAAGAATCAATCTTCTGTTGTTGCGGGCACGGTTAAGAGATTGTTGTTCATTGGATAATCC
Organism: Eruca vesicaria subsp. sativa; assembly: GCA_932364175.1. Lineage (NCBI taxonomy): Eukaryota > Viridiplantae > Streptophyta > Magnoliopsida > Brassicales > Brassicaceae > Eruca > Eruca vesicaria. The sequence goes on from CAKOAT010011114.1 coordinate 276,745, forward strand.
GAAAAAATCAAAAGGGCTAAGTTCAACATTCTCATAGAGAAGTTCAAGAAAAGTGTTACCACAGTAAATGCAAACCCCTCCTCTCGAGCCTTCAAGGTTAAGACGGATTCCTCGTCTGCAAGTACTACACCAATGTGTGTTTTTTCGGCTAGTCATGGATCTGCAAGTTTTAAAGGAGTTATTCTTTCTCATCAAACCATTGTCAAGGACCTTTCAGACCAGAAGATGAAAAATCACACATCATGGTGTAACTCTACTTGTGACAACCTTGCAAATGGAAAGAGCCTCACGATCAAACGGAATCTTTTAAGCTACTTGTTAGTAGTAAAACAAAACGAATCAAAACATGGCTTACCCGAATATAATGAATCAACTGACAAACTTGTGAGTCTCCAAGTAGGAAAGAAGATTCAAATTACAGAGAAGAAATGAAAGTTATGCAAGACGAAGAAAAGTCTTTTACGTAAATATAAAGTCGCAGGGTGATATTGACGAAGGAAAATGAAAGGCGGCTTCTACAAGGGGAACATGGTCAAAGTATCTATTTTAACATTTTACCGCCCAAAAGAAACTCAGTAAGAGTCATACAATGAAGTTAACTAGAAATTAAGCGTAATTAAATTATTTTCGTATATAGTTGCACAAAAAAAGTTATTTTCGTATTTATTTATTTTTCTCAAATACGAGGACTTAAATTTCTTTACATCTCAAAAAGTAATTTTGATAATATTCAATTCAGCTTATTTGCACAATGGTAAACAGTTTAATGTTTTAAGTATTCAATTCAAGTTATTTGTACTACAACGGTAGGTAATATAACTTTCTAAATATTCAAGGAAAATTATTCCTACTACTAAGTATGGCAGATTATTTAACTTTTCAAGCATTCAATGAATATCCGGATTTGTACAGATGTATATCCATCCAATCATAGGACTTACCATTAAGAAAAAGAATATTTTTCTAAATAACTAAATAATTATTTATTTACTAGCTAGAAATTTATGTTTAATTATATCGCATAATTAATATTTACAAATATTTCATAATAAGTATCATAGTAATCTTTTTTTTTCTTGTTGCAAAAGAAAGTCACTTTATAATTTCAATGGAAATTATACTATTGGTCATAGAAGTATAATTAATAACATCTTACATATACTTCTGCCATTTTCTTAATCTATGTGAAAAGTGTAAAAGTGACACTTATTCAGAAACGAATGGAGTATATATTACCAAAATAATAAAATACATTAATTACAAGGATATAATTCACTTTATAATTTATTTAAGTCATCTAAATAATATTGTTACTATAAAACTCATTAATTAAGGATTGATTCGGTATAAATTTTTTTTTTTTTTTGCTAAAATTTGATATAAATATTTAATTAAATTTTTTCACAAAATAACTCTTCAACTAACTATTTATAAATAAATTAACCATTTTACTTTAAAAAATATTAAAGGACATTCTTGCAGACTTGCATTTGTGGGTTCTACTCCGTTCTAGTGAAAAGGTATAACGTCAGGCTGTTCTAAGTTGTGTCTTTTTATTGGTTTACTCTCGAGTCTCCATTTGTGTTATCTTAATTGGCTCCAAAAAATTATCTTTTCAAATTTTCTCGGGAATGTTCTTGTGAACTTACTGCACAGAGTTTCCATCAGATTCTCAGAACTCTTTTGACTGGAAAGGCTTGTTCAAAACCTAGGTTTTGGAGTTTTATTCTACGTTTTTAGGGTTTTAAACCTGATTTCTGGATCCATTTCTTTCAGATGACGACTGAGAAACCATCGGCCTCGTTGGATACTTGGAGAGACTATTTTCGTCGAGGAGATTCTGATATCTTTGGGATCATCGAGCATGCCATCATGGTGGCTGCCGCTGATTTGCCAAAGGAGTTCAAAGCCCGGAGAGACACAATCACCGAGCTTCTCTTCTCTTGTCAAGTGGGCCGCTGCATTGGATGTGGCCAGCGTGAGCTGTCAAAAGCTGTCCACGAAGAGGCCAACAGTGACCGTAAGAGCGTGGAGACAGTTGGAGTCGATTCTGGTGGTCATGAAGAAGATGAGACGAAGTTGAACGTTGATGAGATTGTTGATGAGGTCATGAGGATCAAATATATCTTGTTGAACAAAAATAATGAGGTTTAATTTGTTTCTTCACTTTAAATACATCAGAAGCAGTGATAGTTTTAGGGTTTGTTTGTAATCTTGGTTCTGATTGTCTGAGCTTTTGCAGCCATATGTGCTAGTCGAATCCCTGACAAATCTTGCGTCCATATCAATGAGTGTGGATCTTATTAAGGTTTGTTTCTGGTGCTGTTTTGCTAATGTATATGATTTGGTATCATCATGGCCGGATCTAGACACAATCCAATGAAACATTGGATTTGATCCTTTTGATTCTCCCTACCCCAATTTTTTTAGTGATTTTATATATAGAATATTAAATTGTGAATTTTTCTTATTAATTTTTTTTTTTAAATGTTTATGGTTCTTAAATCTCGTTCATGCTTGGTATTAAAATATGTTGAATACTGATTGAAGGGTTTGCGTTCTTGCAGGAAACTAAAATCGGAAAGGTTGTCAATGGCTTGAGGAAGCATGGTTCATATAAGATTAAAAAACTTGCAAAGACTCTTATTGTGTAGGAGTTTGAACTTTCTTTTGTTTGTTTAGTTTCTGTGTGCTTGTACTCTCTCATTTGTGTGATGTGCAATAAGTCATTGGTGACAGATTCCAAGAGAACCAACTCCATGCAAACCAGCTGCATATATTAAAGATGCCTAAATCTTCAAAAAAATGTCTCTAAATTGGCATCATTTGATCATTAGGGAGCTGCTCTTATGCTAGTTGATGACTTAGAACATCTAACTCTTTCGCATTTCTGGCTCCTGAATATAAGTGCTGTGTTTTTATGTATGTGATGTGCAGAAAGTGGAAAGCGATGGTGGACCAGTGGAGTAACATGCCTAAGGAAGGTGCTGGTAATAGCTCTATCTCCTCATGTAACCTAGTCATTATGAGCAGCTCTCTTTTTCTTGTCCAAGATTCATAATACATGACTCATGCATGTGCTGATTGGACTCCAGAGTTTGCAACTTTGTCAATAGTTGATGAAGCAGAAAGCTTTCCGTCTCTTCCACATGACCTAGTTCTTTATGCACGTGAACCTACTGCATTAGAAATCTCTAAGGTTTATGAGTATATCTTTCCCTCTTTGTCATATTTAATTTTGGACATTAATGAAGTGTTATTCTGACAAGTTTCTTAATGTCTTGGCCACTTCAAGATCTTAGATTCCTTGGACTGCGATGGAAGTGAGTTAATAGTATACTATTTAAGTACTTTATTCTCTACTTGACACCCTTCCTATATATGTTGACACAAGATGTTTTCAGATCTTCTTGACAGTCATGTGCAGCCCAAACATGAAAGAAAAGTGCAAAGTAGAATGATTAGGAAACTTGATGGTACATGTGAAGCCAATGTGGTTGGGAGGGACAAAAAGAATCAGCAGATGAGGAGAGAAGAATTTGATGTTAGACCTATGAGGCACTCAGCACCTGTTCTTGATGAGCCTATAAGAAAATCAAAACAAAACAAAGGAGAAATGGTACGTGCCATCCAAAGGATTGATGGATCTCAACAAGATGTGAGTGTATGGGTTCATAAAGCATTGATATCTGATTGGTTATTTTATGTTCTAATAGCTAGCTATTCTCTTTGTTTCTTGTCGCTGTATATTAGACACACAAAGCTCTTGATCAAGAGGCTAAATTTGAGAATACAAAGAAGAGAATCCAAGAGAGCTACCAACAACATGAGAATGGTTAGTCTTTCTCTCTCTCGAGAGATTTTTGATATTTCTATTCTTGATGCCTCTTTAATTTTCAACAGCCAAGAGGCAGAGGACGATTCAAGTACTGGAAACGATCCCAGAGCAAAGAAAAGCCCAGAGACCACTACTCAAGATCAGACCCATGCGAAGATAGTTACATTTTTCTTTTGGGATGATGTTATTCTATACAGTTACTATGATAACGATTCACAGCTTATGATCGAAGTTAACATAGTGTTCATCATGACTACTGATGATAATTTATGTAACTCTAATGTAGAAAACTTCATAGATTTGCCAGTTGTCTTGTAGACAAAGAATGCTTAAGATCTCCGTTCTTAAAATGTCCAGGGTTATAAACAGTACCGGTCCTGACATGAGAAAGACCCGAAGCAATTTTCTAAAAATTGACCATTTTTATAAGAACGTTTATATACTATAATAATAATATTTTTTATAAAAAAAGTTGAATTTTTTAAATATTTTTTTGAGGGCCGGAAGCGGTTGCTTGTAATGCTTACCCTCAGGGTCGGTACTGGTTATAAACATTTTATAAGAAAAATAGTAAAGCTTTTTAACAATTTATATTTAGGTATATTACTTCTTAGAAATTTGAAAGTTTATATAATGTTTTACTTGCTTATGTTAATCTGAAATTCTGAATGATAATCAATAGGCTAAATTCTAAAAGGTATTAAACTAGTTCGGTTTATTATTTACACGAGCCAAATCCAACAAAAACGACCAAGCATAAAATGTAACCCCGGTCATCCGTTATCATACTGTTGAGATTTGTTTATTTTAGGTTAATTCAAAGAGATTCATTTATGTCATATCATGAATTGTTGGGACTGTCGGAAGACAAGTGGAAAAAATGAGGACGCAGCCGGCAAACCTAACATATTTGCCAATTACAAAACAAACTTCAATATTTAATCGTCACATCTTCTGTTTTATAACATGTTAGGTTAAATATTGAACTATCAAAAGGAGAGTACAAATAGAAAATACTTTTTTATTTTCCACATTAATTACAACTTTATATCCTTAAAATTAAAATATATACAGTAATTTTGATTAATGACTAACTAAAATTTTATTGACTGTAACAAGTTTTTTCCGCCAGTCCATCAACTAAAAATTTCGCAGATCTCTTTTATAATTTCTTCACTCAAAATTGAAAACCATAAAAAAAATGTTTACTTATACGGAAATAGGCTTAACCATAAAATATTGACTAAATATTCCTTTTTAAATGATACGAAAATGTCCCTAATTATACAGAAATATAATAAATAAGTTATTACTAATCTTATTATAAATAAGTTATTAATAACTAAAATTTTACTGACTGCTACAAGTTTTTTCCGCCAGTCCATCAACTGAAAATTTCGCAGATCTCTTCTATAATTTCTTCATTCCAAAACTGAAAACCATAAAAAATGCTTATAACTCATACGGAAATGTGCTTAACCTTAATATACCTTGACCAAATATTCTTTTTTAAACGATACGAAAATGTCCCTACTTATACGGAAATATGATAAATAAGTTAATACTAACCTTATTATAAGTTTGTTGTTCGTCAAGAAAGTTGTCTTCGTTTGCATCTGGATTACTGGACTTGGTTCTCAGAACACCAAACCCAAACCATGCATCAAATTAAAAAAAAAAAAAATTATCAGTATTGACACTATTGTATAAAACGATCAACAAAGATATTGCTGCTTTATCGATTCTTAGACTATAATGGATGAGACTATGTTTAGCAATTACTTACCAGGACTGAGATCCATTCACTGTGATTTTTATTTTTTTCCGTCTTCCTTAGATTTTGTATAAAACACTGCTTACTACTGTCCATTTGTTTATCCAGTAAGAGTATTTTGCATATGCACCTAATTCATCATGTCTGAAAACAAATAAGCTATAGGAATGTTAATCTTAACTCAGACAGTCTTAGTATAATCGCGATACTACTGTTACTCAGTACGACCGTACCCGTTGAATAAAAATCTGAATGTCTTCTTCTATCAAGACCCTTTTATTTTAACTTTTGGACCTTATATATGTCTCCAAAGACTAATATTTTCAAGCTGATCTACTCATAGAGACGAATGATCTATCAACATAAGAAAGTTCATAAATTTTAGGGAAATAAATTAATCATTTAATCTGAATCAAAACGAAGTTATTTAAGAGTTTGACAAATGATAAAGTAGATCGATTGACTTACCAAATAGATAGACCGCAGTTGATAAACATAAAATCGGAGCCTTTAGTATCGATTTGATTCTTCAATCATTTTTCTATGTGTTTGAACATCAAACAGAAGAAGTTACAGATCTACTTTGATCCGACCGAGACACAAAAAAATAAAATTAAGCAAAAGGTAGATGCTTTTCAGATTCACATTGTTTTGTGTTTTTTTGCTTTTTCCTGAAAAAAACAGATAGCAAATGTGCTGTATTTATGATTGTGTTTGGACCTTAATAGTTCTTGACCTTTTGTATACTAACTAATTATCACATAAAACAAATTATGTAGCTTAATATTGCTTTTTAACAATATTGCTATCTAGCTAATGATGATTTGAATGTCATGTTTTCTATATTAATAGGTTAGAGATCACATCTTTACTAACTAATTAACGAGATACTATATTAATACATAGTTACAAGTTTTTGCGATACATTAATAGAAATGAAATATGTTGTGTTCATCCAAAATAAATTTAAAATATAACACAATACAAGAAAAAAAAGATATAGGATGACCAATAAACTAAAGTAGCAGAAATGAATTAAATGAAACCTTAAAATTGTTGTCTTTTAAAAATTAAATTTTCAAAAAGAACGTCCGCATAATAAAAAAATCTCATATTTTCAATTATTTGAATTCTAATCACTTTGAACAATACACACCCATGCCACACCTGAATAACATATGGAATTATGATATTATAAAAATAAATAATTAAATTTAGCACATTTTCAAAAATTAAAAACATATAATTAAAAGAAAAACTTCTGCGGATCAAAAGTTAGTTTATTTATTAAAATTGAGGGGCCAGTTTTTTTTTTAATGCTTGTAGACTAAAAATTGTCAAGGCTGACTCGGCTCTGATTTTTACCTTTATTGGTGTTTGTCTTTTAATTGTACTGTAATTTCTCTCTATGCTTAAATATGAAACTGGTAAAGAAAACAGTATATTGTTCTGATAGTGGTACTTACGTTGGTTCACGATGATAAGAAATAAAAAGTCATGAATAGCTTTTGATTAGTCAGAGCTAAAAAAAAAGGACTTTGATTAGTCCCAAGTTAATTAAGGATATGTATGAGTAATTTTATAGCTAAGTAGTCTAAAATAAATGGTAAAAAGCAAGAAGTTAACATGTCACTAAACTCAGTACGTGGAGTCTTTCATATGAACTTACAATACCATTGCTCATTTTGATGGCTCTACCATTAAGAAAAAGAAAAAAGCAAGCAAGAGAATTAAGCACCAACTTCGCATCTCATTTAGTGACATTTTCTGTAAAAGAGAAGGGCTCAACTTCATTTTCAAATACCCAAAAAATTTATGAAATAGCTCCCTGTAATAACATTTGACTCTATTAAGTTTGGCAGCAATCATATAATTTCAATACCAAAAGACTCTGGAAAAAACAAAAGATGTCTATTGTAAAAATGCAAATACACCACATAATAAAATTATAGAGCAAATGGACCCATATTTTTCTTCTTCTCAGCCAAAACATTAGCAATGTAAACAAACAAACACAAATTTTTTACAACAACTGTGGCTCTTCTGATTTGGAAATAACACATGCAATTGGCAAGTGTCTTCTTTGCCACTAACCACGTTTTGCCAATTACATGTGCTATTTCCAAATCATAAGGGCAATACTAATTGTAGGAATGCTGTGTTTGATTGTTTGTTTACATTTCTGATGTCTTAGCCGGGAGGAATAAAATTTTGAGGGAACCTTGTGTAGTTATGCTACTTAATCTCCTTTTAACATAATTTGGTACAATGAGTATGTATATGTGAAGGTGAAATTTTTTTAAGGAAAATTTATATAGATTAGGAACTGGATATAATTTCCGTGTACAAATTTAATTTGTCACAAAATTGTTACAATTGATAATGAAAATAAAATGATATAAATTATTATAGAATAACCTTTTAAATATTAAATTTTGTTTTAGCGACTTGGCTTTCCTTTTCCACTAACCAAGTTCATCTTTCGAGATTGCTGACCAATGATATTAACAGTCGAGGATTTTTCACTAAGTGCAATGGAGTAGGCATCTTTGAAATTGTTCATATCTTCGTTAATAAGATGCCAAAACAATGCTCCTGCGGCTGCACCGCCTTTTTGGGCAGACGCGTAAATGATGTCGAACACTATAGTGAAGACAGCATCTCTCTGTGCCTGAGTGTAGCCTGGTGCATTGGATGGTTTCCCAAATTCTCCCAGAATGAGAGGCTTTTTAAGAACGTTTTGTGCATCTTCGATGTGGCCTACGAGATTTTTTCTTAAGTAGTCCAATAGAGTTTTCTCATCTGACTTAGGAAACCTGAAATTCAAAAGCAGGAAGCAAACTATAATTTTATGAATAATTGATGAAACAAATTATATTCCAGAAAATGACAATCCAATTGCATCCTAAAACAATGATCCCATAAACCTTAAAACTTATAAAACCAATCATGTATTGAGTAGAAGATCATTTATCTTCATATTGCATACTTTTGTCTATGGAAATTAAAAACAAAAGCTTTAAAAAAGTGCTAGTTTTTAGCCAAAAAAACTAAGAATCCATCAGATGTGATGGACTACAACAGCAACGGAAATGATCTTTTATAAGCAGATGTGTAAAGGAATTATGTGAGTTTATTATCATTACCATGTGTCAGGGTAAGAGTGAACGGATGCGAAATCAATGGCATCAAGATTGTGATTAGCGATGAAATCGCTTCCAACAATGTTGGCTGCAACCGGATTTAAATCAGTCATTCTTTGAGGAGTTGATTGACCATAGAAGCCTTCAGATCCAGTAGAGAGGAGATGCTTTGAGTCAAGAGATTTTACATAAGTAGCCATTTCACTAATCCAAGCCGTAAGGGTTTTTCCGCTTATATCTGCTCTGCATTCTGGCTCATTCATGAGCTCCCATGCCATAATGGTTGGTTCATCTTTGTATGCAACTTTGGTAAATGTATTCACTCTGTTCACCACAGTCTAAAAGCAAAAGATCATAGGTTAGCATCTTAAAAATCTATATGTTGTTATGAACGTTTATTTAAGCAGGCTGCATATGAAAATATATAGTTAATAGGGTTAGTTTAGTAAGTGTACCTTGACGTGGTTCATGTAGGCTTGTTTAAGAAGAGCGTTTGTGTAGAAATCGTCTTCGGAAGTTACGGCTTGGCCTTTACTTTTAGCCCATTCCACGTATTGTTTCTTTCCTCCGAAGTCAGGAAAGTTATTGACAAATGCGATTATCATTTTTATACCGACTCTTTTTGCTTCGGCTATCGCAAAATCCAAACCCTTTCCACCATCAAAGATGTAAAACGAATTACTAACATATAAAAAAAAAGATATTTAGATTGAAAGGCTTCACACTTGGTGAGTAAACTCTAGACTTCACATGCATGTGTACGTACCTGAAACGTTTGTTCATCGTAGGAACCAAGGTTGGTTTGGAGAGCACGGTAACCACCATCACGGAATCCCCACGTGCGTGCGATGGTCAGGCCCTGACCAGCCGCGCTTTCAAGGGCATGTGTGACTTTGTACCTTGTGGTCGGATCGGTGGCTTCGTACATGAGCCAGTAGGCATTGAATCCATTGGCGTAAAATGGTTTACCGTTGAGAATGAACTGGACGCCTCTCCTACTCACAAAACTATCACCTGGCGCAGCATCTACTCCCAGATCGTTGTAGCTTTGTGTGATCACAAACGCTAGAAACGCGATCAAACACAAACACTTCATTTTGTTATTTACTTTTAATTTGCTTTTGTGTTCCATTGTCTTCAACGAGTGAAATATATATATATATACATGCTTAATTAAGTGCTTTCCCACAAATATAATCATGCTTGAACATTCATAATTTGTTGATTTACATACCGATACTGTACATTATTCTATTCCAGTTTTGCTCATTTTAATGTAAAATTTTAGGAACTAAATATTTCAAATAAAATAAAAAGATTTCTTACGAGATTTAGGTGTAATTATAATATTTAATACCTAAGCAGATTATTCAACGTCTTTTTTGAAGATAACAAAAGATTTCTTACTAAGATCAGAGAGATTTCTTACGCCTGAACCTCATAAGAAATCTTTTTATTTTATTTGAAGAGTAGAGATTGCCAAAATTTTACAGGTAATAAATTTTGAACTTTGTAACTACAAAAGTTTTTGATAAATGTAGTAAATTATCACTGATCAGTTATCAGTAAGTATTCTACTGAACTGATCAGTAATTCACGTTTATTCATTCCATTTGCTGGCTTGCCTTTTACTTATGAGGTGTTTGGTAAAAATGCCGGTTAATTCATGAGTAGTATGAGACACTCATGTTTCATCTTTGGGTCCAGACACACACCTTTTGCTTAGTTTGGTCTAAGAGAATCTCCAATGGTGTTACTATCATTGGAATCCTTAGTATTATTAAAAAAAAAATTAATTTCTTTTATTTGAATAGTTAATAATTCTAATCAAAATTGTATATATAATGGTGTTTTTCAATTTGGAATTCTTAAAAATAAAATAAAAATATTAAATTCTAAAATATATAAAATTATTTTTTTAATTTTTAATATGATTAAATATAAAGATACAATAATTATTAATTTTTATCACTAAACTTGTTCTAAATATTTTCAGTTAAATCATTTTCCAAACCGAAATACATATCTCCACCTCATTGAGAGGTTGTCACGTCACTAAAGACTCAGTCCTCAAACTCCTTAATTAATTACTGATCTTTAGCAAACTTAACTTTATTAATAATATTTTATTCAGATTAACCTAGGATTAAGTGCTAAAGACCGACGAAAAACCACCATTACGGATGGTCTAAGACTTTGATTTTCGGTCTTATTCGATCTAATCAGATGGGATTACTGAAAGTGAGTTTATACTTTGGCCCATTAACTTTAGTAATGGGGACATTAGAATCGACACCTAACTAAACTTAAGACCCCTGAAAAAGACAGTTTTCTGTTTGGTTTTATGATATGGTTTAGATATGTTTTCGGAGCATTTCTGATCCTATTCAGAACCAGATCTGCACACATACATTTGAAACATTTGTATAGGGCCTTTACTTTGTGGGGGCCCTCAATTCTGTTTTTTTCTATCATGTAGTTATATATATAATAAAGCTAAATGTGCAGAGTAAAGAAAAAAATTTCAAAAAGAAAAAAAATACAAAAAAAAATCATGATATACCTGTACGAATAAAATATTAGATGTGTGATGTGGGTGTTTAGCTGTTAGAATTTAGATAATAATAAATTTAATACAAAATTTTAAATTAAAATATATTTTCTCTTTTAGTTTATTCACAAATGAACAATGATTTCTAAGTTTCTAGTGCAATAATTATTTTTTTTTGTAAAAAAAAGTGAGATTAATATTTTTTTTTAAAGAAAATTAAATTTTTTTATGAGTGAGGCCCTAAAAATTAGGGGTGGGCATAAGCCAAATACTTGCCATTTTCTGTTTACTTGGTATTTAGTTTGGATTATTCGGGTAATGAAATTTTGGACTTGTATTTGATTTGTTAAAAACAAGTACTTGTATTTTCAAGTACTTACTAAAAATGGTATACTTGTAAATAATTACCCTATTTTACTACTTGTTATTTTTGAACTATTTATATAATTATTTGTTAATTTTTAATAATAATTTATTAATTTTTCCTACTTAAATCTATATATGAGTTTTAAAAAAATAGTTAGTTATAATTCAATCTACATATTTTTTTTTAATTTTATATGTTTTAAGTCGATATATGTAAATATAAAATTAAAAAAGAAACTCTAAAATATTTCTATAATATTACTTTTAATTAATTTAGCGTATAAACAAGTAATTTGATTATAATTTAGAGTTTTTTTGTTCAAAAGTAAAAATGGATAATAAATCAAGTAACAAGTTACGAATAATAAGTCAATAGCACCACGTAATTATTTTTATTTTAGTACTTGGTACTTGTTTTATACTTGCAAGTAATTGAAATACACGACTTGATACTCGACTTAAATAACACGAGTACTCGACTTTAAGAACCAAGTACGAATCAAGTAACTAGTACAAGCTGAGTAGCAAGTAATTGTGCCCACCCCTAAAAAAAAATACAGGTCCGGCTCTGATCCTATTCAATTTGCAGTCCTAATATAGTAGAATATTTTTTAACTCATTACTGATATCAAAAATGCTTTTAGATTCTTAGATTAGTGGATTATACAAGTGACTTCACATACCTAAGTGCCTACGACTTTATCTTTACGACTGGTAATGTTGTTCTGCATCTGCTTCAGAAGTGATTTTATGTCATATATTCTCATTTTTTCAGTAAGTTCACTATCATTATGGAATATAGGAATTAGGCATCGCTGTCAGAAGTAATTTCGTGGACAACCGCTTCAGAAATCCACTAGCGCATACTTTATTTGATTGTGCAATCAACTTTTTATAGTTTTTTTTTGTGTGTAAATCAAGTGGTTGTCTAATTCAAGTTCTATTTTTTAAAAAATTGCCTTTATTTCATGGAAAATAAAACATGTACCATTGCTGACACAATTATTGTTAACTATTTCTGAGGTCGACATAAACATAACAATGCATCTTAGCTAAAAGGCAATGTATAATCATCCTCTTATTTTAAATTTATAATGTACTACAACACGTGACAAGGTGGATTTATAACGCCTTTTGAGTCGAACAAAAAAGAAAAGCGTTTTGAAACGTTTTTTATTTGGTTGGCAGGCCAATCCATTCATTGAACACGTTTCTTTACGTATACAATAAAACTTCTATAAATCAATAATTGATAAATTAACATACACTAAATATTTTTATAAAATAATACAATTTTATAATCTTAAATTAAATTTTTGGTTTAATTAGTATATCGATAAATTAATATCTCTCTAAATTGATAAAAAGCGTTTTGAAACGTTTTTTATTTGGTTGGCAGGACCAACCCATTCATTGAACACGTTTCTTTACGTATACAGTAAAACTTCTTTAAATCAATATTCGATAAATTAATATACACTAAATATCTTTATAAAATAATACAATTTTATAATCTCAAATTAAATTTTTGATTTGATTAGTATATCGATAAATTAATATCTCTCTAAATTGATAAAAAAAATTGGTTTAGTCCCAACATTATTAATTTATAAAGGTTTCGTTGTATATAGCCGTAGGATATGTTAATTCATTAATTACTCTACCAATCATTTACACAAATATTAATCATTTTTTTTGATGTAACTTATCCGTAAAAACTCATCCGAGTATACAACATTATCAAGAATTAACTACATGATTGCTTCACAAAATTAACAAACGCAAGATATTTATTTTACTATTCGAAATTCACTTAACCAACAAATTATTCACCTAACTATACGGTGGGGACAAACATTAGCTGTCTCGAGTTTTAAGGAACTTTATCTCCGGACCCCCAAAACCAAACGTCTCCAATCACAAAACGACACGTGTGAGCTTCAAACTAAATATCCGAGAAAATTAATAGGATGTGATGCAGAGAATCCCACGGCTATATAACTCCAAGTTTCATCACACACATTTTGAAAAACCCCAAGAGTCAGTTCTCTTCTTCTTGTCCTAATCCAAAACCTAAACTCACGCAAGAACTGGATACTCTGGCGGATTCAGAGACCAAGAACCGAGACGTGGTTCTGAAACTGTATGACGCCCTGAGATCCCGAGACGTTGACTCAGTGCACCGGATCCTAACCCCTGATCTCGACTACTGGTTTCACGGCCCTCCGCCGCACCAGTTTTTGATGCGCACACTCACCGGCGTCTCTCCGCCGTTCAAGTTCTCGCCTCTCTCCGTCGTCACCTTCGGATCCACCGTCATAGCTGAGGGCTGCGACGTTGCTAGCTCCATCTCCTGGATCCACGCGTGGACCGTAGCGCATGGGATAGTCACACAGGTGAGGGAGTACTCGAACACTTCTCTCACGGTGACACGTGTCGGTGACGTTGTTGCTGGACGGTCTGCTGAGATTGCGACGTCGCATTGTCTATCAGTGTGGGAAAGTCAGTTCTCGGGTCGGGCTGGTAAATCCGTACCGGGTCTGGTTCTGGCGATTTGAGGATTTGGTTAAGTAACAGTCACGTCGGGGAATAATAATAACTAAATAAAGGCTGCTTACGTGTCGGTGTCTTGTTGGTTTGTTGTTTATGGATTGAAGGATTTGTGCGGTTCAGACGCGGTGTGGGGTAGCGGCTAAAACGCCGCGTTTTTGCTGTCGCTAGTTTTTTTTGTTGGATTTTTGTGTGTTTAGTGGGTACTACTCGCATGGAGAAACCCAACTTGACTTGTGCGGTTGTGTCGGATGTAGAAATAAAAATGTGCTTTCGGGATCTTATTATATTCGTTGGACGTTTTATAACACGAGAAGTTTTTGCATTTGATTACAACAAAAAAAAAATCAAATTGAAAACTGCTTATTTGGCCCACGTCTCTGATTGCTGTGATATTTGTATAAAATTGTATTATGTTTGTGTTTAAAAAAAACTATAATTTTGTTTAGTTTGTAACGAGTTGAGTTTATAAAGATGCACATTGTTCCTTCGAACGCAAAATATGTGAGCAAAATTTTCTGAGATATCAAAACTAGTGTTCCATAATTGTGCATCTCTCATTGTATCTCGATCCTTGATCAAAATATCAAAAGTTAGTCCCATTTAGGATTTTAGGGTGCGTTTTTTTTTTTTTTTTTTTTGATAACCACTAAGCGTGATCGACTAGTCCACCGGACCTAAGCCCATGCCATGATAGGATTTTTAAGCGTCCACTTAAGGGCCCCTGGTTACGCTAAGTGGTCTGGAGCGCCACACCAACTCCGCATGTAAATTATGTGGTGGCCGGGGTTCGAAGTCGGATGGCGGGCACCTCAGCCGAGGTTCTTTTACCACCAGGCTACGAAACCCGGTTGTGCGTTTTATGTAACTCGATCCTTAATCAAATCAATGCAAGCAAATTTTAAAGCGATTAGACTTCAATTTATTTTGGGAGTTTGATGTGCTCGAATAAGTATGAACTAAGTTTTCTGATTTGGATTAGAGAAGTAAAATTAAGGATTTAACAAGGTTAACATCTTTTTAATGAAAAATCAGTATAAGGTTTATATTAAATGTGATCAACAAAAAGAAAAACTGTGAAAGAGAAAGATTCGGAGGAAGCTACGAGAGAAGGTCACTCATGCGTCTTGTTGTGGAGTGGAAGCGCATTATCTTATCTTTTGGCGTCGTTAGGTCAAAATGATGTGACGATAGAACGATATTAACAAAAGTATAAAAAAACACCAGCTAATTAGGAGATAAATAAAACCAAGAAAAGTATATATTGGCGTATTATTTTTATATTCGTTGTTTAATTTAATCGTGATGCAGTGACGGAAACATCGACATCCACTGAAATAGCTTGGCGAGTTTTTCAATAATGTCCCATGCCCACCAAAACATGGGAGACATTCACAAATGTTATTTACATTTGTGTAACCCATCTCTTGGTTTCTATCAGTTTGTTGTAAAGGTCTAAAGACAATATACAAGTGGTAAATGCTTTATTTGTAGACAAAACCTCAAGTACAAAATAGAAAGAGCAGCAATATACAGATTGATAACGATACATACAAGTGGTATGTTTACTAATTTACAACCCATTTCTTTATTATTTGAATAAAATACATACAGCATAGGACACCAGCTAAGATAGCCATAAATCTTCTCTAACGTAGATTGGACGTATCATCTGCAATTACAAGCAACGCGATAACAAATGCGATGTCGACATATGGATTAACTCTCACCTTGAAGCTGTAATTTCCTATTATAAGTCCTCCCCATGAGAAATCATGAACCACCTGAAGAATTCAAGCTTTGTTAAAAGTACATGATTATGGTGTATACCATAATTTGTGCCAACGGTGGTTAGCTAGATAACTAAGCAGAAAAAAATCTAAAACGTGACATAATCAACTAATTATCGAATAAAACCCTTTTCAGTTTGATCTACAGATGAGTCTAAGCAAGAAGTTAAGAATAGATAGTGACGTACCTCAGCAAGAAGAGTATTATGAATTGGTTCAAAGAGTTTGAAAGAAGAACCAATGTAACGACCAGATGTTCGAAAATCTGGCTCGATACTACTAATGTCCGTCGAAGGTTGTTGTGGCGGTAATGAGACATCAAGTGATGTTTTGAAGGAGAACAGATTTGGTTCTCTTACTGAGAAAAGAAGATCCTCGGATTCTGTGCTTTCTCCTTTGTACACTTCCCATTTGTATCTCATTGTTATAATACCCTGAAACATTATACATTACTTCAAATAAAAGTTTGTTTCAAATCTTGATTTCTTTGTAATGTACTCAGCTATTAGGTGTTTGATTGCTTATACAACCAGAGACCAAACATTACACTACGTTTAAGATAAAAAAAAAAATATTAGCAATAAATTAAAATTTTAGAGAAAAGTTGGCAAGAAAATTTGGTTTGTTAGGCCATTTAACCCTACGACCGGTCTACTGACTTTCTTAAAATGAATTTTAAGCATGGCTTACACATTAAAAGATGCGTTCTATGTATGGAAAAATTAGATATATGAAGCCAACTTTAACTAACAAGATATTTGTATCATTGTATTCACTTACACAACATGTGATTAGATACAATAAAATGGTTTTATGGAACTAGATATAGAGGTAAAAGTAATTATGTGTGTGTTTTTGTAACCTTGGTGCGCATGGAGAGGAGAGGAATTCCGCTAGCGTCACGGAGGGTACGTTTACGGCGGATGTTCCATGTCCCACCGTCGACGGTGAAGATGAGATTGCCGGAGAGATCAAAAACGTCAAAACGATCCCTTTTCAGGCTCTCACGCTGCCTTCTCACCACTAGCTCCGTCGTGTACGGATTACAGAACATCTCTCCCACAACACTCACCATTTTTTTTCAAACAATTATGTCAAAATATTCCTTTGAACGAGTTTGTGTCTGATACAAGAAAACTAAGACGGGTTCCTATATCAAAAGGACCTCACTCTCTTTTGATTTTTCTTTATTACTATTAAGTAAGCAAAGAAAAGAAAAGTAGAGTTTAAAACTTTAAAGTCGACTTCACGCGGTTCTTAGATTGCTTGTACAAGAATAAAATGATTATTCATATTGTTAAAGTATATTCGTGGCTGATGAATGTGACACGAAGAGACAATTTTTTTGTTTAAATTATTTTTATAGTAAGCTCCTTGATCATGTCCAAATCCATTCGTATCTAATTTTCTTCATTGACTAACATAAAAGAGATACTCTTTTATTTGGCTAGTCTTGACAAGATTAACTTCATAGTACATTACTTGCCTGCATGATACATTGTTGATGAACTTATATGCTTGTTTTAGTCAGTTGTTTCTCCTGCACATGCAGCCGGCTCTAGCCGGTTCCATCATTGGGTCAATATGTATATGTACCATAGTTTTTTTCTTTTGGTTGGTCCATATAGATTCATATATACATAATAAAGGCCGAAAATATGGGGCCGCTGATAGCTGAAGCCCAAGAAGCTGTTTAAGTACGTAGAAGAGGCTGTCAACACCGTGAGGCCAGCACAGGCCCGTCTCTGAGAAATAGCAAGAGGAGTATAGGTCCAGGGCCCAAATTTTTTTTTAAGCATAAATAGTATTAAAAAGTTTTATATTTTCTTAAAAAAGTTTAGATAAAGATCCAAAATATTTTGAGATATCATAATTATATGTAAAAAAAAACAAAAAATATAACTATTTTGCTAAGGGTCCAAAACTTTTTTGAGACGGCCTAAACCAACAACGTAATAACATTAAAAGCATCGAGCTAGTACGACATAAATATTACGGAAGTGGACACATAATGGACATGCACAAATGTGTTCAAAAACAATGGACATGCACAAATATGGTAGATTGTGAGATGGTTACTCAGACTATGAGACTATCCTTTACCATGATCTACCACTTCAATATATGGAATATGAGAAGATTAGAGCAAAAAATATATATAGGAATTTAAACCTTGATTGTCAATACATCTGTAGACAAACTGCTGATCATGATGGTTATAAAGAGATGAAATAGATAAAGAAAATCTCTTTTGAAGATGATTATGAAAACGTAAGTAACTTAATATAATTTTAGATAATTTCAGTCATTATTATTTTGAAACTGATAATTTGATATAATTATTAATAATGAAGGATATTTTTTGGAGTTAAAATAGAGCATTGGAGGTGGAGTCATCGATCCAAAATACACATTTTCGATATCTACTTGGAAGAGGCACAACTAAATCGAAAGGCTAACTTAGATTTTGATGTCTTGGGTTGTTAGAAAGAAAACCAACATCAATTTGGAGATTTAGCATCTATGGCACGTGACATCCTCATCATTCTGATTACCACAGTAGTTTCTGAGTCTGCCTTTAGCATGGATTCCAGGTTTTAACTCCTTACCGAAACTGTTTTTCTTAAAAATGTCTAAGTTCTTCTTTGCACTAGAAATTGGTTGCGCGGTTATACTGAATACAAAGATAAAGTTAGAAAACCATTTATGACTATTTTTGTAACTAATCCATATTATAATTTGTAGATTCCATAAAAGACCTATTTGATGAAAATGAAGATGTTAAAAAAAATCAAGTAGTTTAGGAGTGGAGTTTTCAACATCAAAATTTTTTAGTAATGTAAACTCATGAGAATTGAGAACATGTTGTATTCATAAAATAGGTTGAGTCTTCATATATTACGATTTTCATTACAAGTTGGCTTATATTCATAAAACAGCATGCATTTTGCACTTTTTTAAAGTTAAACGGATCTTAAGTGAGTCTTTGATGGATATATAGTAAACGAGCTTTTACCGGACGCTTTTAGTGTAAACCGAACATGTAGTAAACGTTAACGGGTTTAGACATAAACAGACCGAACAAGTCCATTTTAGCATACCACAACCAACAATTATGTGGACCAGGTTCCGGCTAGTGAATCTCTCTTTCATGCTATATTAAATAGCGAATAAAATGATTCACTCCATACACACACAAAACACCTTATTTAGCTCAATACCCTATTTCTCTCTTCTCTTTCCTTTCCCCTATCACTATTTTTTCTCCCTAAAATATGGCAAATGCCTAAATACCTACTTCTTTTGGTATATTGAGCTAAATCCCTCTTAAATAAAACTGTTTGTAAGAAGAGTTTTTGTATTATATTCCGAAATATAGCTGGGGAAGTCAGTGACTTAGTGATAGATAGTTTTGTATTGGTCAAATGTCTGACTTAAGTAGAAAAATCTTAGATGTTTTTTTAATCATTAAGCTTTAATCTATTTTCTTTAAACTTATTTATTTTTTAACATTTAATGGAGGTCTCTCTTATAAAGCTGAGATGATTTCTAAATAAATTGTGTTACAAAGAAAAATGAATTATGTTTATTAAAAACAAAAATCTACTATTCCTACAAAATGTTACATTTTACATTTTTTTTATAGAATATGCATAATATTTTCTTTAGAAAATCAGTATTTATTTTGCTAAAGAAAATCAATAATTTCTTTCTAAGGAAAATAAATATTTGCTAATTTTATTAGATTTCTTCAAACACATATTTCCAATTAATAGTAAAATGGTCATCTTTTAATATATATTTAAAGCTACTTTAAATCCAACTAACATATGCAACATTAAATTTAAAAAAGGTAGTTTTTAGTCAAAGATATGTTTAATCTCTTAATAACCTGAACTTGTCTTTTGTCAAATTCCTAATTTGAATTAAATACCCCCTTGGACTCTGTGTTTGTTTATCAACTATAGTAAGGATTCTCAATTTACTTACTCATATCGAATGCGTGTTTTTCATGGCGTGTATTAAGCCACATGTCAATCACTCGGCACATCTACGGTCCAGCACTCGAGTTACTGAGTGACATGTCACCAGTCCAATAAAATAACAAAATATCAGAATCATCCAGAGAAGTTTATAAATATCCCCTCGACCCCTTCAGTCTCAGAGAAAGTTTCGATCTTTGAAAAAGTAAAAAAAAAAAAAAACGCAAGCGAAAAACTCTGAAGACGAAGAAGAAGATTTACAAAATCAAGATCGTTCCATACTGAATCGAATCGAATTTCGGAGTTATCAATCCCAATCGGTACGTTTATTCTCGATTTTAGCTGATTCGTCGATTTCACGATCAATGTCAATTTTCTAGGGTTTGGGTTTAGTGATTTTAGGGGTTTATTGTTTGTTGATTGGTTTGTGGAATATTTCCGAGATAAATTTGGGTTTTTTATAATTTTTGGTATTTCCTTTTTTTAGAAAAAAAGGAAAACTTTGGGAGCAAGGAAAACAAACTTGGTGACCAAGTACTTTTTATATCCCTATATATAAACCCACTTCGATTTAATATCTTTTCCTGTTTTCTTGAATCTCCTTCTTCCAAAAAGTTCTCATCTTTAATCTTCTAGAGAGAGTTTTTTTTTTCTTCTCCAAGCCCTAATCTTTTTTGATCTGTCTCTGTAGATGTCTGTTTATGACCAAACCGGAACCGTTACATCATCAAAGAAGAGGAAATCTAGGGCAAGAGCAGACGGTAAGACAGTGGCTGATAGGTTAAAGCAGTGGAAAGATCACAACGATGGAGAGAATAAACGGAGACGGATAGTTCATGCGAAGGGTTCGAAGAAAGGTTGTATGAAGGGTAAAGGAGGGCCAGAGAATACTAAGTGTAGTTTCAGAGGGGTGAGACAAAGGGTTTGGGGTAAATGGGTTGCTGAGATACGGGAACCTAATAGAGGAAGTAGGCTTTGGCTTGGTACTTTTCCGACAGCTGAAGAAGCTGCTTGTGCTTATGATGAAGCTGCTAGGGTTATGTATGGGCCTTTGGCTAGGCTTAATTTTCCTGGTTTTGAGTTTGCTAGCAGTTCGTGTCAGTCTGAGGTGTGTACTGTTGAGGATAAGGTGGTGATTGGTGGTGATGTTTGTGTGAAGCAAGAGGATGGTGATTGTGAGTCTAGACCAGTTTGTGAGATCTTAGATGTTAAGGAAAGGTGTGTTGATAGTAGGCTGCGGGAGAAGTGTGTGGATGAACATCGAGATGTGAATAGTAGGCTGAGTTCTTATTTGCTGGATGAGTTTGAGCAGGATTATCAGAGTAGATTAACGAAGGTTTTAGAGAAACCAAAGGAGGAGGAGGAAGAAGAAGTGATACAGCCGCAGCTGGAGCTGGAGCCGGAGCTTAGTGTTGCGGATTATGGTTGGCCTAGTGATACGCAAAACGAGGAATGTTTTTGGGATCAAGATGATCTTTTTGATGTTGATGAACTTCTTGGTGATCTGGATGTAGACCTGTTAACCGATTTTGATTTATCCCAAAACGGGAACCCGGAGCAGGTACACCCTGGTGGTAATGATTCACATCCTTTTCAGCTGGAACCACACAATGATCCTTGTGAAGACCAGGTAAACCCTGGTAGTAATGATTCACATCCTCTTGATTTGGAGCAACACGATGGTCATGAGTTCTTGGACTTGGATTTTCTGGATCTTTGAGAGTTCAGAGGCGATGAATGGTCTGCAAGACTTGCAATAGGATCTCTGCTTTTGATCATGCATTAGCAACAAGAAGTGGGTGTTATTGATCTGGTTTCAAAATGAAAAAAAGTATAATAACTTCCTAGTCTTTACTGAGTTTACTCTTTCCTTGAGTCAATGAGTGTTGAATCACAACTATTGAGATTAATATAAGATAACTGAGTTTACTCTTTCCTTGAGTCAATGAGTGTTGAATCACAACTATTGAGATTAATATAAGATAACAGAGGTGAACTCTTTCACTGTTTTTGTAGAACAAGAGTGTGTTACACAATTTACAATTATAGTTCTTACACCAATAATATTTTACGAACCTTTAAGAGAAGAGAAGCTTGTTCCAAGTATCTTGAAGACCAGGCTAGCTAACCAGATTGGCTGTTCCTTGGTCAATAGGCTTCATTGCTTCTTGTATATCAATGTTTAATTTCCAGTCCTAGAGTCATATAAGCTATACAACTCATCTCTTTAATCTTAGTTTCTAGATGACTTATAAAATATTAAGTAACTTACTGTCTTGTAATGAGTAGGGGACATGGTAGCAAAGAACACCCTTGTCTTCACCCATTTAACCATACTTTAATCAGTGCCTTAAGATAAGCATCTTCGCTCTCCATCTCAATGCTTCTCGTCTCCTTATCCTTGAAATGAACCTTCCCTTCGAATAATAACAAACTCAAGAAACAATCAAATTCACAAGCCTGAGAAAATTTTACTTAATGTCATAATTAGTACATAGATGACAGGTACATCGTGTTTGTTGATGGACTTTCCTCACAATACGATCTGATACTCTATGAGAGCTGGTGAAAAAAATACACAGGTTTTCACCGCCTCGGAGTAGGTTGCAGACCTTAAGAATTAGAAAAGGTCAGGGTAAGTCATTTAAACCCTAGAGATCATTCTTACAAGCGAGCCTGCACTTACTTCAGGGTATTTAATCAACAACATGTCGTTTAATAAATGAAAACGACACGGCGTTTAAACAAAGATTGTCACATTAAGGGCATGACTGGTTTCTCCGATACCTTCCACAAACGCAGCTTTTGCGATTGGTAGCAATTGTTGACGTTTAGCAACATCACAAAGAACGCTACAAATCGCTTTAAACCGTTCCTAACCTCTTTAAACCGTTCCCAACCTCTTAAAATCAAAAGCTTGTGCTAGCTAGCGTTTACGGTTGCGAGCGCTAGCAGATGGGTTAAAAACAGTTTTTTAAATAAAAAAATTAAATTAAAATATAAAAATAAAAATATTATAACCAAAATTATATCTACCTTTTTGTACTTTAATTTAAATTCTCTAAAAATATCATAATTATTATAAAAACTTTAAATCAAGAATTTTCACTATATTTTTAAATATATGAATATATAAATATATAAATATATAAACATATAAACATATAAATATATAAATATATAAATATATAAATATATAAATATATAAATATATAAATATATAAATATATAAATATATAAATATATAAATATATAAATATATAAATATATAAATATATAAATATATAAATATATAAATATATAAATATATAAATATATAAATATATAAACATATAAACATATAAATATATAAATATATAAATATATAAATATATTATTATATTATAATATTTTAGTAATTATAGAAATTATATTTTTATCTTAATTAAAAAATAATTGAATAAAAATAATATTGTTATTAATTATATTATATTAATCATTATTATTTTTTATCATAACAGTATGTTTTCATATTTTTATAATGTTATAATATGGTAATATTGGTAATTTATTATTGAACCGCTGCAGTATCTCATACTCAACCAGTCATAAGTGTCTCGCAAATACACCAGTTTTTAATCGCTGTACCAGTCGTACTAATTGTCTAATAACGCTAGAAACCGCAACCACCCACATTCGTAAACTCCTGCAACCGCAACCGTTGCGTTTCAACCAGTCAAGCCCTAAGAACCTCACTAAATCTACAAGAAAGCCAAAGTTTGAAAACGAAATGACTGTTTTGGAATCCGATCTGAACCCGCGATTAAACCAATAAACCAGGTGATCCAAAATAAATCTTGTTTGGATTTTTTGAAAAAATCAGTATTTAAAAATTTAATAAAACCTGCAAAATACAACTAAAATCCTGTTAGTGGTTGAACCATTAATTAAATCATTAAATAACTTTTATTTTTTATTTTAGTTTTTAATTATGCTTTGATTATTTTTTTTTATCATATATAATACCAATTGCACTATTCTATTTTTGATTTTAAATTTTGATGAAGATTTTTACTATACCACCGGAGAATATAAAGTGAACGATGATAGATAAAACTAAAAATTAGTTGATGTAATTTGATGTTATTTTAATTTGTAATCGACAATTTAATACAATGATGTTTTACTTTTGATTTATTTTGGATTTGAAGTTTAATTTATTATTCACATTGGCCATCTCTTTAAATATTTAGAAGTTTTAAGTCTTAATATTATTTTGTTAGATGTCATAACTTTAAAGTTCTTAACTTATTACAAAAAAAAATAATTAAATTATTTTTGATATTTTATTTGTCAAGTGAAAAAAAAAGTTTAAGTATTTTCTAAATACTTTTAAATCATAAGATATATATACATTTCAAACTGTTTCTTATGTTTTAAAATAAATTGATTAATCTGTCGTTCATCCGCAGTCGATCTAATCATCTGATTATCTTGAAGTCAAGTCGGGTTTCAAAACATAACGACATAAGAAACCTAACTTCCTCAACGATAAATCCACACTTTTTCTGGTCCCTTCTTTCCGGCTTCTTCAGCCACCAGGGTCGGGCCATACCCACCTGAGGTTCTATTCGAATTCAAAAAATGGGTCGTTTTTCTTTTATATATATATATTTTTAGTTTAAACCTAAAAAGACCACAAAATTTTTTAACCCTAAGCAATTGCTTCCTTTACTTATGTCCTGGACCGGGCCTGCAGCCACCTCGTAAGATCTCTCTCTAGAACATGCATGTATATGTTTCTCTCTTGAGTTTCTTTTGTTGCAGAACATTCCCATGGCTTTCTTCTCAAAGCATATAATCAATAGTGTACATTTATTATGGTATAGAATTACACTTTTTTAATAGCAAAATATATATAAAAGTGAGATATGTAGTTTTATGTGCATTTAAGATATGTAGTATTATACAGTATAACATTTTTAAATTAATATATATTAAAAATCTCTATAAAATAATATATTTTTATAGTTCTAGTTGAATTTTTTGATTCAATTAATATATGGATAAATTAATAATTTATGTATTATTAATAAAAAATTATAATTTTGTGATAGTTCCAATATTATTAATTTATAGATGTTTCACATGTACTAGTAGCAAATAGGCCATGTAAATTAAATAATGTGTCATAGTATTAATGGACAGGAAGAATCACCCGTAATATTTGGTTAAATTTATTTACTCAATAGATATAACAAAATATAATTAATTAAATGCATTAATGTTTGGTAGTTCAAAAACTTAAATATGATTAGAAGTTTCACCTTCCTCACCTACACGAGATCTCAGCTACGTACTCTAAAGCATACCATAACCTAGACAAAAAGAAACGACATCAAAGCTAAAGAAACTCTTAGTCCATGGCGAATGGTACTTCAGCTTCCTCACCGATAAGACCACACTTTCTTCAGCCTCTTCTTCCCGGATTCCACATCTACATTGTAATCTCTCTCCCTCTATCTATGTGTCCCTGAATATAAATGCGTGCTTTTGTTCGAACCCTCTCTTGAGTTTCTTTTTTTTTCTGCAGAACATTCCCATAACATTCTACTCAAATCATATAAAGGGAGCAGCCAACAAGGGCAATTCTAATGCAGTGGTAAAGCTGAGATCAGACGCTTCTGATTTAACATGGGAAGTGAAGATGGACGGTCGTAGACTCACCCATGGCTGGGAAAAGTTTGCCACCAGTCATGATCTCCGAGTTGGAGACATAGTCATTTTCAGACATGATGGAGATTTGTTGTTCCACGTCACACCTTTTGGTCCCAGTTGCTGTGAGATTCAATACAATGATGATGATGATGATGATGATGATGACGGTAATGGCAATGTCATTCAAGTACTTTGAACTAGGTTTGGTATTGGTTACTTGCAAGATTCTGTTTTAGATTCTCATTTCAAAGTTTGAAACAGATTCAGATTCAGAGAAGTATCATCATCAACAACACACAAGAGATACAGGATCTTCATCAGACCACTCTTGTTTTGTAGCTCGTGTGACCGAGTCAAATCTAAGAAAAGATGAACTGGTGAGTGGTGAAAGAATCCATTCTGCATTTGATTTAACATATCCTTAGAACCAAATCATAAAAAAAAAAAAAAAAAACTTTGCAGTTTCTTCCAGGACACTTTTCAAGATCTAATGGCTTGGTGAATCGTGAAGGCGAGATCATTCTCTTGAATGAAGAAGGGAAACCATGGACATTGTTTCTGAAATACTACAAAACAAATGGTCATGTTTACATAAGACACGGCTGGAGAAGTTTCTGTCGAGCAAACAGAAAAAGAGTCAACGATGCATTGACTTTCAAACTTGTGAAAACAGGGAGAAAACCTGTTATCCAGTTGCGTGCGTCAGTGTACTACAACCGAGGCTCTTCATCTTCTCAACAAGCCAAGACAGATTCGTGACACTGACTCTCACACCATACAATCTCAAGAGCTATAAAATGGTAAGCAAGTAAGATCGTTTTCAAGATTGTAATTTTGTATCAGAGTTGTTTTAATGTTTTTTTTAGTGTATATGGCAATGTCTACCGGTGCCATTTGTGAAGGCGGATGGTATCAAGAACGCAAGGGAGATAACCCTCGTTGACAGATACGGTGTAAAAAGGACAACGAGTCTTAAGTTCTGTTAGACGGTTGGTTGTGCTTATATAATATCAATACCTACTTGCAATGTGTAATTTTGTGTTTTTGGCTGGCTTATAATATGCAAGGCTTTAGCAGTTTGGCATGAACAAAGGAAAGAAAATGCCTTAGTGTCCATTATTAGAAGCTGAATGGCATTGTGAACAAGTTGTTGATATCATATCTGTTTCTGCTCTTTCCCTGCTTTAAGACCTCTTGGCTCACCAATAATCTGCTGCTATTTCTGGACAAGTCTTTACTCTTTTACGAAATTTATATACAAAATGAAAAAGATAGTAACTTCCTAAGTCTTTACTCTTTTCTTGGATCAGTAAGTTAAGTGTTAGAGTCTCATTTATTGAGTTCAAAATAAGATGACAGAGTTCCATCACCTTGTAGAACAAAAGTGTTACATACTCCCTCTGTTTCATTATAAGTATCACTTTACAACTGTGCACACGGAATAAGGAAACAATTAATTTTATATATTTTATATATAAAAACACAGTTACATATACATCTAACTATATTTTAACCAATAGAAAAATAAATTAAATAATCAAATTAATAAATTTTCCATTGAAAACCGCAAAACGACACTTATTTTGTAATGCAAAAAATTATCTGCAATGACACTTAATATGAAACGGAGGGAGTAGTGAATAAAACATAATTTACCATTACTATTCTAAAACAAAAAAAAATGTGAATCTTGAGAAAAGAATCAAGAATAAAATAATATGGCTTCTATGGATCCATATTCTTCTTCCACCCATTCTTCTCCCTAATTCCATCATCAGTCTCAGCCATATCCACTGCCTCAGACTCATGACCGTAAGGTATCCTAGCATACTTGAATATGACAACTACTAGAACATAGCCACATATTATGATCATGACCTTCTTCACCAAATGATCACTTATCTTTCTTCACTACATAATCAAGCTTCTTAACTTCAATCTTTGATAAAATTATAAATATTATGAATGACACGAACTCTTTGGTTGCACAAATATTTCACACTTTATCTTAAATTAGAAGCTATATCTAAAAATTAGAAAATGCTATTAGTTTTATCATATAAGAACTGTTTATACAATATTATTATAAAGTTTATATAAAATATAGAAACATGATTTATAGTGATTTAATAAAATGAAACATAACTATGACAAACATAATTTATTTGACTATTTTCATGAATGTTATACATAAAACAGCATAAAGTAACCCTGATTTAATTGCTACTAGATTTTGACCCGCGCAACCGCGCGGGTGTTTGTTTTCATTTATAGTTAGTTATATAAACATTTTATTTTCACTTGTAAATTGGTATATATTATAGTAATCACATATTTACGATATGTATAGTAAATATTTTTCAAACATAATAATATTATATAATAAGTGTTTTAATCAAATAGATAGTTTCAAATTTTCTATATTATACTTGTTTTTCAAACATGTGTTTGTTTCTTCTTCTATATTTTATTGTTTGTTAGATTAGTATTTCATTTTTAGATAAAGTAATATAAATAGAGCTTGATTAAATATTAGTGTAATTTAATTTGCACAGATATTATAAACTTCGAAGACATTTTTGCTAAAAACTAAACTTATAGCTTCATAAATTAATATTATAAAAAAATTTAATAAGAAAGAATTTTTTAAACAATTTCTTTTTTTTTAAAGAATACAATTTTAAAAATTTACATCGAAATATATTTATCTAATATATATAACGTGTAATTTTGTTAGGGTATATAAATATTACATATTACTAATCTGTGATTTTTGTTAATATATTCTGGATGCATTTAACTATTATTGACATATTTCCTTATAAATAATAGAAGATTCCTAAATTTATATCTATTGACATATTTTGCGTGACTAAGTTGGAAGTTGTGGGGTAATTTACCAAAACCAAATTGTTAAGCGTATTATAAGATATAACAATGATAAGATTATTTGAGAGGTAATGTAACATAACTTTCTAGTAATAGTCTATTTTTAAAAAAATCACACATGAAATCAAGTCATGACTTCTGTTTTAATATATAAGATTTTATGAATGTTATATTTCATGAATGTTAAAGATTAATAACTATATCTCATTTTTCCAGGGTGTTTAGTCAACTATTTGTTGCTATTGACATATGGAAACTACATGGCGTTTGTGACACAAAGATTGTCTAAAACAGAGGCAAAGCTAGAGAAAACGAAACGACAACATAGCTCTTGACCTTTACTAGAAAAAGAAGCTTCAACTTCAATGGCAACTGCTTCAACTTCCTCACCGATGAATCCACACTTTTTCCAGCCTCTTCTTCCCGGCTTCCATAGCCACCTCGTAAGCTCTTTTACTCTAAAACATGCATCATGTATCAATCACTCGGTTTCTCACTTTGAGTTTCTTTTGTTTTGAAGAACATTCCCATAGCTTTCTTCTCAAAGCATTTTGAGCGAACACAAAACCATGACGATGCAGTAGTAAGGCTGAGATCAGACGTTTCTGATGTAACCTGGGAAGTGAAGATGGAAGGTCGGAGACTCACACACGGTTGGCAAAAATTCGCCACTAGTCATGATCTCCGAGTTGGCGACATAATCATTTTCAGACATGATGGAGATTTCTTGTTGCATGTTTCATCTTTTGGCCCTAGTTGCTGTGAGATTCAATACAATGACGTCATTCAAATTTCATCTGGTACGTGTCTTACTCCTTTTTTATTTTACACAAGATTTTGTTTAAAGTCTTATTCCAATTCGAAAACAGATTTGAAGAAGAATCAAAAGACTAGAGAAAGAGGGACTTCATCAGATGAGAACTCTTGTTTTGTTGCATGTGTCACCACGTCGAATCTAAGCTTAGATTTGGTGGTATAAAAAAAGTTTACTTCTACATTTAAACTTAGAATCAACAATCATAATTAATACTCTCTGTAAGATTTTTGCAGCATCTTCCAATAGCTTTTTCAAGGTCAAATGGTCTAACGAACCGTGACTGTGAGATCATTGTACTGAATGAAGAAGGGAAGCAATGGAGACTAATCATGCGTCATCACAAAGCAAGCGGCCGCGTTTGCATCAGAAGCGGTTGGAAACGTTTCTGTTATGAAAATGAAAAACAAGCCAACGATTTATTAACCTTCAAGCTAGTGAAAAACGGTACAACACCTGTTCTCCAGTTGTGTTCTTCTTCATCTACAACAAGAAGACCATGCAGATTCTTGACACTAACTCTAACACCAAACAATCTCAAGAGTTCTACTCTGGTAGGCAATAAAGCAAAGTAAGTTATTCAACAACATTTTTTGTCAAGTGTTTGTAAATGGTTTGGTGTCTTGTATGGCAGTGTCTATCAATGAAATTTGTGAAGGCGAATGGTATAAAGAATGCGAGGAAGATAATTCTTGTGGATCGATACGGTAACAAAAAGGTTACAAGTCTTAAGCCGTATGAAAAATGTGGTAGACTGAGATTGGGAAAAGAGTGGAAAGAGTTTTGTGAAGTTAATAACGTGAAGACTGGTGAGTCCTTTATGCTGGAACTCATCAAGGAACAAAAAGACACATCTACTCATCTACTTAAGTTCTGCTCCAAAGTCTGAAACTCTCTCTCGAGTTTCTTCTGTAATAATATCTACTTTCAATGTATTGTTTTGGCTAGCTTGTAACATTCAAAGCTTTAGCAGCTTGGGATGAACAAAGGTAATCAGATACCTTGTTGTTCCCTAAAAGTTCAAAGTACTGCGTTGTAAACAATTTGCTGATATCTTCAATATCCTCTTTTGAGCACACAGTTTGGTTTGAATATAGATCATCACGTTTGGCTGATAGGATATAAATACCAATATAGAGTTACTTGGTTTGCTTGATGTTTCCTCTTGACTCATGATCCTTAAAGTATTGAAAAAATTCCAACAAGATTTGGCTTCACTTATGTTTTTGATTTTAGGCCTCTTGTGCCTGAAAAAAATCTATTAGCTCACCAGTAGTATGATTCTTTTCAGATATATAATGAAAAGATTTACATGAATATCTCACACATATATCCATTCAAAGAAAGAGATACAATCTGGAACATAATTATAGAATATGATTAATGTCAGCATCTATGCATATAAGCACTATAGAATAACTTATCTTCAGTATCTTGTTTAAATTCTTCTCCATGAGGGCAAGGGAAGAAGAGTTGCAGCTTTGGATGACAATCTTTGCCGTGTTATATACGGCACCATTCTTTCTTTTGTGACAATGTCTAACTTTGGTCGGAGAAAATTGATTTATATTCTTTCTTCACTATGTTTTTTTGAAAAAGAATGCTTGAGAGTGTTTATAATGTAAGTCGTAGTCTGAGTGAGTGAAATAACTTTCGGCATTGGAACAAAGCAAACAGCTAACAGAAAAAGAGTCAACGATGTATTGAATCAGTCAAAGCTACTGAATTGCAGGTTCATATTTAATAATCACGACTAAACTGAAAGTTGCAGTCTATATAAAAAGCATCATACACTTGCGAGATTCATGGGTATCTTTTGTACCGAGTGATTTAAAACATACAGTATCACCAATTACCAACATAAAAAATTAAGGTAACAAAATATTGGTATGTTTTATTTATATTATATTCGAAGTTTGTGAGCCATATAAAAGTCCTATGTGTTACTTCGTCTTGGCTAAGTATTTTTAAGAACTTTATTTTGTTAAATAACAATTAACAATTGATTCACCATACCCTCCGGGATAAACTTTATACTTACAAATATATCCATTTGGTTTTATCTTCCACAAATACCGCTGCCCCCAAAAACCGAAGAGATTATCTCGGTCCTCTCTATATATGTCCAGCCAACTCCTTCCATTTGGCAAATCAAAGGCACAGAAAAATAATGACCTTCCAAAGAAATTACGCTCAAAATGAAATGACCACGACCCACCGGGTGGCAAACTCTGGCCACCAAGATCAATGTCCTTTGATTTACAATGAAACCGCACCGTACTACCATGCTTGTTGAGGATTTTTATATATATTCGGGCATGTGATAGATCTGTAGTTAGAAAGATAATCAATATGAAAAGTGATAGGTATCTTTTTGGAATATCCATTTTTGTGGTATAAGAAAGTGCTAGAGCTAATTGTTTGTAATTGTTGACTGAGTTATATATACAGAACTACTGATGTATTGTAACGCTGAGTAGACGATCATTTATGTTTAGTTCCGAATAAATGTTATTACTTTCTTTTTTACTTAACGTATATGGTCAAACGTCTAGGTCTAGGAACCTCAATTAAGAGACATTTAAAAAAGTTGGAAAAGGTAACATTTTAGATTAACTCATTATGAGTTATAAAGGTATCTCTTGAGACTAATCCTCATAATTAGAAAATACAGAAAGAGGATTCGTATGAAAACATTGACAAAACCTGTTCTACAGTTGCGTGCGTCGGTATACAACCGAGATTGTCTCCGAGCGTCTTCATCTTCTCCAACAAGCCAAGACAGATTCTTGACACTAACTCTCACACCATACAATCTCAAGAGCTATGGTAAGTAAGATATCATCGATCGTTTCAAGATTGTATCAGAGTTGTTTAAAGGTTTTAAAGTGTATATGGCAGTGTCTACCGGTGCCATTTGTGATGGCGAATGGTATCAAGAGCGTAAGGAAGATAACCCTTGTTGATAGATACGGTGTAAGAAGTACAACGAGTCTTAAACCTGAGGACGAATATGGAAGAATGAGATTAGGAAAAGAGTGGATAAAGTTCTGTGAAGATAATGGAGTGAAAGCTGGTGAGTCTTTTCGGCTAGAATTGATCAAAGAGAAAGACACAGCTAATCATCTACTTAAGTTCTGTTACACAGTAATATATTCCCTCTGAGTTGGTTGTGCTTGTGTAATAATACCTACTTGCAATGTTTATTTTTATTTTTCTTGGCTTACTTATATTATATTATTATGCAAGGCTTTTAGCAGTTTAGCATGGACAAAGGAACAAAAATGTTATGATGTTATTTTGAAAGTTCAATGGCATTGTGAACAAGTTATTAATCTCATCAAAAGGTTTCTTTGGGGGCACACAATGGGTTTAAACAGATCATCCATCATGTTCACCTGATACTATAGACATTAGTGTTGGAGTTGGCTAGTTCCTTTGATGAACCACCTCAGACTTATCATCCATTAAGTGTTGAGAACCTTCCAATATTTGGATTCATCTCTGTTTTCTGCTCTTCCCCTGCTTTTAACACCTCGTGGCCTTATATAAAAGCTAATGGCTAACCAATAATCTAATGTTTTTCAGATGTATGATGAGAAACATGCTGAGAATACCTAGTGAGGTAAGATTCAAGTGGGATGCTATTTCTAAACATAATTCTTTTTGTGGGTTTTATAAGTTTATACCTATGCACAGTATTGTAAAAATCTATCTAGATGCTTGCCTAAGCAGCAAATCAGGTATGAGTAAAACGTTTTTTTCAAAAATCGATTTAGGCATTCAAAAAATCGGTGTAGGTCGCCTGCCTAACCAATAATCATTTATAAAATCCCTAACTATCGCCTAGATATTTTTAGAACATTTTTCCTATGCAAGGTGATTACCACATCAGCAAACTGCGTTAAGCATTTTTCCTTTCTCTGTTCAACTAAACTAATCTATAAATTTTTTTGCTAATTATGTCCTCAAAGACATCGTTTAAACAACCTCAGGCTTTATAACTGGACCCGAGACAAAACCTTCTAAACTACTAAGAGAGTTCCAAAAGACTTCTTCTGTCGTCAAACTATCAGCATCTATGCATATAAGCACTATAGAATAACTTATCTTCAGCATCTTGTTTAAATTCTTCTCGATGAGGGCAAGCGAAGAAGAGTTGCAGCTTTGGATGACAATCTTTGCCGTGTTATATATGGCACCATTCTTTCTTTTGTGGCAATGTCTAACTTTGGTCGGAGAAAATTGATTTATATTCTTTCTTCACTATGTTTTTTTTTAAAAGAATGCTTGAGAGTGTTTATAATGTAAGTCGTAGTCTGAGTGAGTGAAATAACTTTCGGCAATGGAACAAAGCACCAAAACAGAGCAAAATTGGAGAAAAAGCTTTATAGAAAACATAAAAAAACAACTCTTCATTAATGAAAAAAATAATGTAACTCTTCGTTAATGAAAAAATGTTATAGCTTCCTCACCTACAACACGAGAGTCAGCTACAAAAAATGGCCTGCGTGGCTTTAAATTCTAAAACATACCTTAACTAGAGAAAAAAACGACTCCAAAGCTTTAAAAAAAAAGTATATTCATCAATGGCTTATGGTTCAGCTTCCTCACCGATCAAACCACACTTCTTCCAGCCTCTTCTTCCCGGATTCCACAACCACATTGTTAACCCTCTTCACTCTCTGTGTCTCTTGATATACTTGAATAGTTTTTAAAAAAAAAAAAAAAAAATATTTCTATTGGTTTCTTTTGTTGCAGAACATTCCCATATCATTCTACTCAAAGCATATAAAGGGAGCAGCCAACAAGGGTAATTCTAATGCAGTGGTAAAGCTGGGATCAGACGCTTCTGATTTAACATGGGAAGTGAATATGGACGGTCGGAGACTCACCCATGGCTGGGAAAAATTCGCAACCAGTCATGATCTCCGAGTGGGAGACATAGTCATTTTCAGACATGATGGAGATTTGTTGTTCCATGTCACACCTTTTGGTCCTAGTTGCTGTGATATTCAATACAATAATGATGGTGATGGTGATGGTGATGGTGATGGTGATGGTGATGTCATTCTGATATCTTCTGGTACAAGCTCAAGATTCTGTTTAGATTCACATAATTTCAAAGTTGAAACAGATTCAGAAAAGTATCATCAACAACAACACAAAAGAGAAGCAAGATCTTCATCAGACAACTCTTGCTTTGCAGCTCGTGTCACAGAGTCAAATCTAAGAAATGATACACTGGTGAGTGGTGAAAGAATGACTCTGCAGTTGATATAACATATCCTTAGAACCAAATCATAAAGTTTACTTCTGCATTTAAACTTTGAATATAGTTATAATCTACAATCATAATTAATACTCTCTGTAAGATTTTTGCAGCATCTTCCAATAGATTTTGCAAGGTCAAATGGTCTAACGAACCGTGACTGTGAGATCATTCTACTGAATGAAGAAGGGAAGCAATGGAGACTAATCATGCGTCATCACAAAGCAAGCGGCCGCGTTTGCATCAGAAGCGGTTGGAAACGTTTCTGTTATGAAAATAAAAGACAAGCCAACGATTTATTAACCTTCAAGCTAGTGAGAAACGGTACAACACCTGTTCTCCAGTTTTGTTCTTCATCTATAATAAGACCATGCAGATTCGTGACACTAACTCTCACACCATATAATCTCAAGAGTTCTATTCTGGTAAGCAAAGTAAGTTTTTTTTTTCAACATTTTTTTTTGTCAAGAGTTTGTAATTGTTTTATGTCTTTTATGGCAGCGTCTACCAATGAAATTTGTGAAGGCGAATGGTATAAAGAATGCGATGAAGATAACTCTTGTGGATCGATACGGTAACAAAAAGGTGACAAGCCTTAAGCCGTATAAAAAATGTGGAAGACTGAGATTGGGAAAAGAGTGGAAAGAGTTTTGTGAAGTTAATAACGTGAAGACTGGTGAGTCCTTTATGCTGGAACTGATCAAGGAAGAAAAAGACACATAAACTCATCTACTTAAGTTCTACTATAAAGTCTGAGACTCTCTCTTGAGTTCTTTTGCTTCTGTCATATCTACTTTAATGTATTGTTTTGGCTAGCTTGTAACATTCAAAGATTTAGCATCTTAAAGTAATCAGATTACCTTGTTGTTCCCTAAAAGTTTCAACAATTTGCTGATCTCTTCGATATCCTCTTTTGAGCACACAGTTTGGTTTGAGTATAGATCATCACGTTCAGCTGATAGGATATAATACCAATATAGAGTTACTTGGTTTGCTTGATGTTTCCTCTGGACCCATGATCCTTAAGTATTGAAAAAATTTCAACAAGATTTGAGACAGAATCTGAGTTTGTAGGAGATTCTCACCAAACGCAGTTACTCTCGTCGTCCCACTTTTACAAACTCTCAGTTATCTTCGACAATGTTTTTGGAATCCCTCAGGAGGCTACGTTACGAGTCTACCGCAGTGGAGAGACGGTCTGATTTGGTTCAACAAAGTGATGAGGAAGATGTTCATCAGGTATGTATATTACGTTCAAATATTTATACTAGCTAGGTTTCATGTTGATTATACATGATTAAAAACTTTGGATCTAGGTCCTGAAAAACAACAGTGGACGATTATTTCAGTTGTACAAATCAATTTATCAAGGATATCTCTATAATATTATTTGAGAAGTCACTTTCCTATGTGGCGCGTTCACGTTGACTCTTACACCGGTTGATTACTATGATACCCTTGATGAATATATTTAAATAGTATATTTAAATAATATTATTAATTTTATGTTTAGTTTCTTTTTTAAAACATTCCAAATAACTTTTATAATAAAAAAGAAAAAAAATTTTAAATTTAAAAACGAAAATATATGTTTATATAATATGATTTCATTAAAAAGGAAAGTTCACAAAATAGTATATATACTATCAAAATAGTAAAATAGTATTATTAATTTTGTATTTAGTTTCCTTTTTAAAAATTTCCAACTAAATTTATAATAGAAAAAACATCTATAAAATTTAAAAGGAAAAATTAAAAACGAAAATATATGTTTATATAATATGATTTCATTAAAAGGGAAAATTAACAAAATAGTAACATCCATTAAAAATATTTTAAATAACATAAAATGTACATTTTAATTAATAAAATAGTTTCTTTATGGGACAATTGCAGAAATACCATTTTTGCTGTACCACAATTCAAGTTTACCCCAATTCAAGGGACATTTTCATTAATACCTTATTCATTAATGACCAAATGACAAAACTATCCATCTCCTAACTTCTCTTCTATTGATTTTCTCTCCACTATCCGCCTTCTCTCACTCAGGAAACTTCCATGGTTAGGGTTTGCAGTGAATCAATCTCCCTCTTCCCCAACGCCTCTCGAATCCCCAACCCCACGACTCCTCACCCGCTGAATACCTCTTCCGCGCGTACTAGCTCTGCTTGGAGTCCTTCTCCGCTCAATTAGCCTGCAAGCCCCACACTCTCCAGCTTCAGAGATTGCGTTTGATCTACTGCCTCGATTCCTGGGGATTCTGCGAGAGTGTGGTTTCCCAGGGGTTTAAGGTTCTTGAGAAGCCTAGACCATCCCCATCGGGAGGTTATTAGAAGGGGTTCTTCAAAAAAAATCAATTAAAAATGGTGAAAAAAAAAGATAACCGGTCTTCTTTAACCAGGAGTTGTAGAATTGCTAAAAACTCCTTACGTGTCCATTTCCCTGTCTCTCTCTTCGCTTTGTGGACGATCAATTTCTGGCTTCCTTCTCTATTCCCAATCAACGATCATAAAAGTCAGGAAGGTGGATCTGTTTGAGCTTCTTCCTTCATGGATTTGATTTTTTTTTGTAATAGCTCTATTGATTTCTCTTCACAGATCTGTTTTGTTCATTGCTTCTGGGTTTTGAATTCTGCAGAGGCGTTGCAGGTTGTTTTGGCTGAATGCAAGCTGAAAGCTAAGATTGTTGATATCTGCGAGAAAGGAGACGCCTTTATCAAAGAGTTAGTGTCATTTTACTCCTCTCGTGTCCTTGATTAAGCTTTGTTTGCTCATTTGTTTCTATTTTAATATGAAAAGGCAAACAGAACATGTACAAGAATCTCAAGAAGAAGATTAATCGAGGTGTTGCATTTCTGACATGCGTTTCTATGAACAACGTCGTTGGTCGTTTCTACCTTTTTTCATGTGGGACTTTCAAGATTCACTTAATGACTTGTGAGTTTGTTTATTGATTTCAGCAAATCATATGAAAGTATTCTGGAACATTGAGGAAACTGCTTGAGAAGTCTACTTGTTCCAGTGGTAATGACTTCCCTGGTGGAGCTGAAAGTTTTGAGCTTTTATCAAGATTCTGCTACAACAACTGTGAATGGACTGTGATGCCTTAAAATGTAGTCTTCTTGCATTGTGCTGCTAAGTTCATGGAAGTCACTAAAGTCTTGTTACAAACAGAGAAGTGTATGGAGGAGATTAGATATTGGTCTTGGCCAGAGGTTCTTCTTGGTTTGAAACAGTGTCAAGAACTTGATACATCCTCTGACGCTGAGTCTTTAACCGTTAAGTTGATGGATGCGCTTGTGGAAAAACTATGTTTAGCCATTGAAGCGAGTCCCTCTAGTGCTGCTTGCTCGCCTTCGCCGGATAGCAGCTTGTTTCGGTTTTCTTGTGACAGTAAAAGCACAGAGAGTTTCAAGAACAGCTTCTCGGACAACATGGTGGTTCGATGAGGTTCTTGTTCTAAGTCCTGCTTTGGTGGCAACATTCTTGAAGCTGATGGTGTTGAGGAAGTTTGATAACGTTACCATCACTAGGTTCTTGTTCTATTACCAGAAGGTCAAGTTCGGTTCTGTGTCATCAAATGAGAAAAGAGAGATTCTTGTATTGATACTCTTTACGTGTTGGACCAATGCCTCTTTCTTCTTCTTCTATATGTTTCTTTTGCTGTTGACCAGACTAATCAATGAATTTACTGTATTCTTGATTAAATCATAAACAAGAAATAACAGTAAGAGAATAGAAAAAGAAGAACAAAGAAGAGTAGCAGAGAAAAAGCTACAAAGAAGAAAAGAAGCGTAAAGTACAAGAAACAGAGGAATCAAAGGTTTATAAACCATTTATAAAATTAATTTATATAGCTATAATTTTATATTCAGTTTATAGGGGGTATGTATACAAGTTATAATAGGTTTAGAGAACAATTAAAAGGTCCTAGATCATTTAAAAGAATCTATAACTATTTAGAAAGGTTTATAAAACAATTTATAATCGTTTGTATGATAATTTATAACGGTTTATAAAGGTATGTAGATAATTTATAAATGTTTATAAGAACAATTTATAAAGATTATATACCTTTATAAAGGTTTATAAAGCATTTTATAAAGATATGTAAAATTATTTGTAAGTCTATACCATTTATAAAGGCTTATAAAACAAGTTATTAAATCTATAAACCATTTATAAATGTTTATAAGAAAATTATGAAAGCTTATAAATAATGTTTTTTTTTCTTTTATGCAGAGCCGGTATCTTGAAGGATGTCGTAACAAGGAAAAGCTTATAATGACACCTAAATAATAGTTTGTATGATAATTTATAAGGGTTTATAAGGATATGTAAATAATTTATAAATATTTATAAAAACAATTTATAAAGATTAACCATGTTGAATATTGCCCAAATCTGAAACACCTAATCTTGGTAAGAACAACTCTCAATTAACCATGTGGGTTTTGTCTACGTTTGTTATTAATAACTCAGCCTTTGTGTTTCTTTTTGTGTGTTTCCAGGAGGTTGTTTATTCAAGGGAGATGAGGGATGCATTTGAACTCACGAATGTGCCTAAGTGCTTCTTATCAACGCTCGAGTGTGTTGAGCTAAAAAGGTTTCATGAGTGGGAGGAAGAGGAGATGATCGTAGCCACTTACTTTCAACTAAAATCCATTTATAAACCATTATAAAATTCATTTATAAATCCTTATAAATCAATTTATAAATTTTAATAAATAAATTTATAAACCCTTATAAATCAATTCATAAAATTTTATAAATGTGCAAAAACTTGGTATTTCATTTTTAAGAATTTAAAAGGGTTTGTATCATTTATAAGCCCTTTTAAATCTGTTTTATAAAAAGTTTATAAGAATATATAGAAACTTTTTTATCATAATCAATAAATCATATATAAGAATATATAAAATTATTTATAAGGGTTTATAAAATTATTTATAAGGATTTGTAGAAATTCTAAAGATAATTCAATTATAAAGTCTTAAAACATTTTATAAAGGCTTATAAAATATTATCAGAATTTATAAATCATTTATAAGGGTTTATAAATTATTTATAATTTCTAAATCATTTATAATGGTTTCTAAATCATTTATAATGGTTTATAGATGGAAAATTGCTAAAATTAACACATTCATGATATACTATTTCATTTTTACATTAATCATCTTTACCCTTAAAATTTTAGTATGCAAAATACTATTTTATCCCTCCGAAGTCGAGCAGATATTAGTCAAAAATCATATAGATCAATATTATTCAAAGCTTTATCTTTAAGAGCTTATAAATATATTAAAAAAATTTATATAAGAGTTTTATAAGGGTTTATAAAACAATTTATATGAATTTACAAAACTATTTAAAAAAATCAAATGCATCACGAATATATGTGTCATTTATAAATCGTTTATAAATGATTCACAAAGGCTTACAAATCTTTCATAAAAGTTTATAAACCATTTATAAGATCTAGTATATTTATTATAAAGGTTTATATACCATTTTCAGAATTTATAAACCATTATAAGATTTTATAAATCATTTATAAGGGTTAATAAAATCATTTGTAACTAGTTTATGAATTATATATAATGGCTTATAAATTATTTATAATGGTTTCTAAATCATTTATAATGGTTTATAGACCTTTATAAATACTTATAAAACCATTTATAAATTATTATTAGTTTATATATAAGGCTTTATAAATTATAAAAATTATTTAAAGTCTTTGTAAGTGTACATTAAGATTCATAAAGGTTCTATAAGGGTTTGTTAAATTTTTATAAGGTTTATGAAGCCATTTGTAAGAGTTAATCTATGAGAGTTTATAAATCATATAATAAAGATTTAATAATGAAAAAAAAATTATAATGGTTTATAAATCCCTTAAATTAGTTTATAAGACTTTACAATTTAGTTTATACACTTTCTTCTGTTCCTCTGCTGGAACCATTAAGAAGCCCATATGCTTTTGTGATGGTTTTGTTGCTCACTTCGTAGAGAGAATCCTTGGTCTTGACAGCACAAGAGAGGAGACAAAAGAAGAGAATCCTTTAACCAGGATGCTATCATCCTTTTTTGAATCATCATGCCGTGGTAGTGAAGACCAGTTAGAGCGAGATGAAAGCTTCTTAGTGACTTGAGGCTTCATACTTCCTTTTGGTGATTTGGATTCAGAGCTTAAAGTATCACTTCTCTGCAATATGAAAAACACACTGGCCAAGTAAATATGGAGTGAAGAGCAATTGTATCATCAAAGTCTAGAATAGATTAGTTACTGAACCTTAATAGAGGACCTTGCTTTGAGGTCATCAGGACTTATGTTATTGCCATGATGGTCCAGCGAGGCTTCACTCTCACTGTATGATCCTTCGGATTCATTTTCATGGTCCTCTTCCTCATCATGAACTTGTGAATAAGAAAGTTGTAAAGTTTTTAAGGTGCTTCAAGGGATGTAGAATCAACCATGAAAAAGAAGAAAATACTGTAATTTTGCAAACAACAAGAAAAAAAACAGAGGAATAAAAAAAAGCCAGAAACCATTTTGGAAAGAGCTTATTTACCTTGCCTTCAACATGCATTCGGCATTCCTGTCAGATGTAACTTCGTCCACATTCCAAACCCAAGTCTTTTTCTTAACTTCACAGCAAGTATTGCGCTCATATCATCTGCTGTGAGGAAGTCATTCCAAGTTCCAGCACCTGTAAAATATACACTTCAGAAATAAGCTCTATAGATATTAAAAACACCAGTAGATTGACGAATGTCACCATAATAATCTATGTTTGTGCAACTATACCAAGTGATCATCACCAGTAGATTAAAGAAGAACCCTTATATCAGTCAACAAAGGTAAAAAGGCAAACACTTATTGTCTGTTTTATATAGTTTAATTTAAACATTCAAATAAGTAAAACACAAAATCAGTTACCAATAAATCCATGGGAAGAGACTCAAGCTGAGACTCAGAGTCACAAATCTCAGCTTGAGGCGTCTTCGGCGTCCTCAACAACGAGTTTTGCCTCACAAGACCCTTAGGAGATGATGATGATAACATTAAAGGACTCTTCTTACTCTCCACCTGTAAACCATCAAACTTCATCGGTTCACAAGACTACTCCTCTTAGCAACGTTAACAGGGGAAGAAACCAAAGGACTCCTTGGAGAATTAACATCTTAAGCAATGATATTGTTCCTAGCAGGCTTAGTATTAGCCGAAGCTGAACAAGAGCCCCAGACTTTAAGTATTTGTTATTCGAAGTCTTCAGCTTCTTCTTCCTTGTTGAGATTTTTATATCTGAATCCTTTGGTGATACCTTCCCCATTATATTTTCTTTTTAATCAAAACAAGTAATAGCCATAAATAGAGTTAAAGAACATAGATATGAGTTGATGCAATACCTGAGATCGTAGCATTTGGAACAAAATTTTTCTACATTTCCACTTAAATATATTTATTCGTCAGACTAAAGAAAAATTATTACAGTATTCATTCTTCAAATACTAGAAAGCTAGCTAGGACATTTGACATCAATCTCTAATTCTCTATTTCCCCAAAGCCATATAACAATGAAACGTAAGTTACCATGTTTCCTAAAAACACAATTCCAAACAATAGTTATCAGTGATTCTGTAGAGCACGTTCTCTAAAAAGCAACACCCACATATCTCCACTGAAGAAACATCTAGCTTTAAAGCAAACTAGTATACCTTGTTATTATATGCGAGCATCCTGATAAGGTTTGCAGAGACCTTTACAGTCGCAGGCTGTCCGAGCTGGATTCTGACAAACCATAAGCAAACGATTGATCTTATCTCCCGGTACATGTGACAACATAAAATACCAAGTGATTTAATTGTGTCGAATCAAGGAACGAACGAAACACTCACGTGTGCTGGTGAAGGAAGTAGCAGACACAATCCGAGACAACCTGAGAACCAGCAGCCTGCAACAGAAACAACAAGAGCTTGCGGTAGTCAGTGAAAGAGAGCAGAGCAAGAAAACCTAGAAAGCAATGGACTTTCAATAAGAGCATGTGGAAATCAGTAAAACCCAATTGAGTAAAGTCTTTAGCAAGCAAAAAGAATTTTTCTTTTCACATAAAGAAACGAGACATTACCGAACCAGAACGGCAGACGTAGACATTGTCAGTGAGTTGTGTGATCTTGTCTGAAGCCCGATTCGCCACGTACATCCCTGCGCGGAGTAATAATACCAGATTCTTAGGGTAAGCAAAACCGCTACAGCACAATCACGACATTAAGAGCACCAATCAATTTCAGGGGACTGTGTTATTACTCTTAAGCAGAGACCTAAACCCAAAATCGAAACTTACTTGCGAATTGGAGACACTGCTCTGATCGATGAGAATCGCCGCCGAGGCAATGCCATCTCCAACATCTTTCACCACACCCTCTTGATCTGTACCACCAACACCCACACCAGGATACACTTACCCTAATCAAAGCTCCACCATTAGGAACTCTCCTTCCATCAAAGTCCTTCGTCACAACTATAAACGTTGGCGGTGCACAAGCCGTTCCTCCACCTCTCCCAGCACCGGAAGCAGTGGACTTACTCGGATCCACAGGACCGATTAGTTTCCTCAATAGGTAATCAGATTCATCATCCGAATCGCTGTCGGATTCTGATGAAGACTCCGGTACGGTGGACGACAGAGCAGGTTCAATTAAAGGCGTAGGTTGATCGAAAGTGGCGTCAAAAGCTGCTTTTGTGGCTGCGTCTTTCTCTCCGTCGTCTTTAATGTGCTAGTTTCGCTGGAGTCGTTGAGTCTCGCCGTCAAAATTTAGTCGGCGATGAAGAAACAAAAGAGAGGAAGATCAGGTTTATGTTTGAATAATCAGGGTATTATAGTCTTTTGATTATCAAAATGTTGAGTGTAAAGTTGGTTAATGTAAAAGTGAAATATGGTATCATAGTTTTAGCAATTTCCCTTTCTTTATATCTGTATTTTCTTATATGAAAATATATATTTTTTATATAATGTGATTTCATAGCAAAAAATTCACACATATAATTTTGATATTTGAAAAAAAAAAAAATTACTTTTAAACATAATTTTAAGTAACATAAACAAGTATATGTTTTTATTAACTAAAATAGTTTTTAATTAAAATTATTGAATATTTTATTTATTTTCATATATTTAGTTGACTATAGTATCTTTCAACTAAAGAAAAAAAAATATTTATAAATTAAATTTTACTTATATAATATGACTTCTCAAATACAACCACAATTTTTACTGCTTATTTTTAAGAGAAATTATAATATTTTTTAACAATAAACATCTTTTAATCAAATAATTACAAAATATTTTAAAATATCATACCACTATATACTTTAATGACATAGATATGTTATAATCTATCATTATTTAAATTATATGTTTCATAATTTTTAAATTTTATTAAAATTTTATGTTTGTGTAACTTAATATAACCATAATAAAAATACCAAAGCAAATCCGAATTCTCATTTTAAAGATAATTTAAAATAATTTCAGTTTATCATTCAATAAATCTAAGATATAAAATTATTTAGAATTTATAAAATATTTTAATTATTGTAAATATTGATATGTGTTCATGAATCTCCAAAAATATATGAGTTACTTAAGTATGTAACTTCCTATTGATTATTGCTTTATTTTCTACTATATTTTAAAGAAACATATAACTTGATAAATATTATGAAA
The DNA here is from genome assembly GCA_932364175.1 of Eruca vesicaria subsp. sativa. NCBI lineage: Eukaryota > Viridiplantae > Streptophyta > Magnoliopsida > Brassicales > Brassicaceae > Eruca > Eruca vesicaria. Next base: position 321,148 of record CAKOAT010011114.1, read on the forward strand.
ATACGGGCACATTTAAATGATAAATAATATTAATTTAATTTGATTTATTTTGTGAAATTTATATATATGCATGAGACTTCAAATATTATCTTTAGATCGACTGATGTAATTTGAAATCAAAATTATTTTATATTTCATTATAGGCATAATATATCTTAAGTTATAAATAACTTTTTTAAAATATATTGACATCTGAGACAGCAAACAACCTAAAAGTAAATAATAGAATTAAACAAAATTTAATATTTTTAAAATAAAAAATATTATAGTTGAATTCAGATAAAGAATGTAATATAATATACCCAAATAATAACAGTAAAATCGACTATAAAATAATAAAATTGACTAGATATAATATTTCTAAAATAATATGTCTAATTAAAGTAAAATAATATTATTAATATAAATCATGTATGCAAATTTTAAATTAATTGAAAATTAAAAGTAAATAGTAATCAATTATTATAGTATATTTATTTAATAAATATTTATACCCGTGCATGAGCACGGGAAAATCACCTAGTAATTAGTTATATACAGACAAAGGATATAACTAAGGAGACTTGTTAGTTTTCTTTGGATTCAGTAGATAGTTTTCGTTTTAAATGTGAGTAATCCGGTTGAGTTCTTGATTCATTACATATAAAATAAAAATTATATTAAAACAAATTCTAGGTGAAAATAGTTTCCACTGTAACTATTAGAGATATATATGTTATTAGAGATATATATGTTGGGCCGGAAGATGTATATCTCACGGACCAAGATTATGAAGTCCATGAAACCCATGAAGACTCTCAAAAAAGACTTGAAGTGCAAGTTAATCTGAAAATATTCTTAGCATATTTACATTAAGTGTTTAGGAAAGTTATAACATTATTTAGTGTTTAGGAAAGTTATAACATTATTTAGTGTTAATGTTACCACTATATATATGCATTTTTTATTCTCATATCAAACACAACACAATAATATATTACTTTCTATTATACTTTACAGTAACTGAAACTTTATATTTCTTACTTCTTAGTATCAAAAAGTTTTGTAAAAATCAGTTTATCAAGGATATAATTGGTTCTCAAGAACAGTTGAATAGTTTAGTACTATGTGGGTTCACACTCTTGATCATTTTGGTTATAATATCTATCACTCAAATAAGTCTCACACTCACAGTGTGGAAACTATTTTCCACTATGACCCTTGTTCTTATCAAAGTTTTTATATTGCCTCAGTAGTTTTTATTATTTACAAGTTTTAATTATCTTAACCGTATTTGATAACACTAGGAACTGGATTTTCCGGAAGGCAAACTCGGTTACACATCTGAGATGAAATTCATCCCTGAATCGTCTCCTCGAAGAGTTCCATGTTATCGCGTTCTTGACGAAAACGGAAGAATCATCCCGGACAGCAATTTTAGTCCGGTACAGTTGTTGAGAATGTACATAACTAGAGTTTGATTTTAGTCTCATCCAGTGTTTCTTGCCAAACATCGTATCTGTGACGTTAGTCTCCTCCGGTGTGTCTTGGCAACCCATCGTCTCTGTGACGTTAGTGTCCTCTGGTGTTTCTTGGTGTTTGTTTACGTAGTAACTCATGGCGAATTGAGAGAAAAGGTTGTTTTCGTTTTTGTATATTTTCTTTAGTCGGAGAATAGAAAGAGATGTTAATAAAGAAAAAAAAAAGATTTCCGTTAACAATTTTCTTCTTCTTATAGTGCATCTTCAGCTTCTGTTTACACAAGAAAAGAAGACCTAACACAAAAAGATAGATGACACCGGAAACGACTGGGCCCGTGACCTTCCAGTTGTAATTCTTTTCCTCTCGATGCACTCTTCTCTCAAACCTATTGTAACACCTACCAAGCCCTGGGGCATCATCAACCCTTTGCGCAGTCGTCACCGTCGGTGGCTCTTGCTGAAGCGCCACACCTGTAACATTACTCTCGTTTGGTGGTTCTGGTTCTTGGTAATGCGTCTCCTCTGTGATCTCAGTCGTTGCAGTCTGACGTTACCCTCAGTTGGTGGTTCTGGTTCTTGGTGACCCGCTTCCATTGTGATCTCAAACTTAACTTGCTTACTAGAGTAGAACTCTTGAGATTGTGTGGTGTGAGCTAGCAAAAAGCGGGAATACGGTATTACTTATCTCTTGTTTTAACATGGAAATTGTTGTAAACAAACGAAGAGAAGGCTGTTGAGTCAAATCTATTTGTGCACTGTTTGTGCAAATAAAGAAGAAGTTTGAGAGCAAGTATGGTGTCTCCGGCGATGATATAACGAAGGTTTCTCTCTATTTTCTTCTTCTTTTTTTTCTTGGTTATATTTTCCTTAAAAAAAAGACTTATACTCATGTGTGTAGTGGAAGTAAAAGAAAAAGAAAATTGTTAACGGAAATCATTTTTTTCTTTATTAACATTTCTCTCTATTCTCCAACTAAAGAAAAGCTACAACAACGCAAACAACCTTCTCTCTTGATTCGCCATGAGTTACTACGTAAACGAACACCAAGAAACACCGGAGGACTAACGTCACAAAAATGATGGTTTGCCAAGACACACCAGAGGAGACTAACGTCACAGATACGATGGGTTGCCAAGAAACACTGGAGGAGACTAATGTCACAGATGCGGTGGGTTGCCAAGAACCACCGAGTGAGACTAACGTCACAGAAGAGGCGCGTCACCAAGAACCATAACCACCGAGTGTGAAGGCGAATGATATAAAGAATGCGATGAAGATAACTCTTGTGGATCGATTCGGTAACAAAAAGGTGACAAGTCTTAAGCAGATGTGGAAGACTGAGATTGGGAAAAGAGTGGAAAGAGTTTTGTAAAGTTAATAAAGTGAAGACTGGTGAGTCCTTTATGCTGGAACTCATCAAGGAAAAAAACAACACAAATACTCATTTACTTAAGTTCTGCTCCAAAGTCTGAGTTCCTTTGCTCATGTAATATCTACTTTCAAATGTATTGTTTTGGCTAGCTTGTAACATTCAAAGCTTTAGCAGCTTGAAATACCTTGTTGTTCGCTAAAAGTTCAAATTGTGTTGTACAACAAGTTAGCTGGTTTGTTTGATGTTTCCTCTGGCCTCATGAGCCTTAAGTGTTGAGAAACTTCCAACAAGATTTGGCTTCACCTATGTTTCTGATTTTAAACCCTCTTGTGTCAAAAAAAAAAATCTATTATCTCACCAGTAATATCATTCTTTTCATATGATGAGAAGTATTACATGAATATCTCACACATATATATCCATTCAAAGAAAGAGCTACAATCTAGACATAGTTATAGAACATGATTAATGTCAGCATTTATGCATATAAGCACTATAGAATAATTTATCTTCAGCATCTTGTTCAAATTCTTCTCCATGATGGCAAGGGAAGAAGAGTTGCAGCTATGGATGACAATCTTTGCCGTGTTATATACGGCACCATTCTTTCTTTGTCGGAGAAAATTGATTTATATTCTTTCTTCACTATGTTTTTTTTAAAAAGAATGCTTGAGAGTATTTATAATGTAGTAAGTCGTAGTCTGAGTGAGTGAAACAACTTTTGGCATTGGAACAAAGCCCAAAACAGAGCAAAAGTGGAGAATACGAAATGACATCAAAGCTTTATAGAAAAGATAAAAACAACTCTTCATTAATGAAAACAAATTACAGCCTCCTAACCTATACGAGAGTCAGCTACATGTCTTTTGACATACCAAGAATGGCGTGGCTTTAAATTCTAAAAACATACCTTAACTTAAAAAAGAAACCACACCAAAGCTTTTTTAAAAAAACCTCTTCAGCAATGGCAAATGGTTCAGCTTCTTCACCGATTAAACCACACTTCTTCCAGCCTCTTCTTCCTGGATTCCACAACCACATTGTTAACCCTCTTCTCTCTTTCTGTGTCTCTGGATATACATGAATGTTTTTTTTTTAAATATTTCTATTGGTTTCTTTTGCTGCAGAACATTCCCATAGCATTCTACTCAAAGCATATAAAGGGAGCAGCCAACAAGGGTAGTTCTAATGCAGTGGTAAAGCTGAGATCAGACGCTTCTGATTTAACATGGGAAGTGAATATGGACGGTCGGAGACTCACCCATGGCTGGGAAGAGTTTGCCACCAGTCATGATCTCCGAGTGGGAGACATAGTCATTTTCAGACATGATGGAGATTTGTTGTTCCATGTCACACATTTTGGTCCTAGTTTCTGTGATATTCAATACAATAATGATGGTGATGGTGATGATGATGTCATTCTGATATCTTCTGGTACAAGCTCAAGATTCTGTTTAGATTCACATAATTTCAAAGTTGAAACAGATTCAGATTCAGAGAAGTATCATCAACAACAACAACACACGAGAAAAGCAAGATCTTCATCAGACAACTCTTGCTTTGCAGCTCGTGTCACAGAGTCAAACCTAAGAAAAGATTCACTGGTGAGTAATGAAAGAATGATTCTGCATTTTGATTTAACATCTCCTTAAAACCAAAATCATAAAACTACTACTCTTTTAAAAACTCTGCAGTTTCTTCCAGTACACTTTTCAAGGTCTAATGGTTTGGTGAATCGTAAAGGCGAGATCATTCTCTTGAATGAAGAAGGGAAACCATGGACATTGTTTCTGAAATACTACAAAACAAGTGGTTATGTTTACATCAGAAACGGCTGGAGAAGTTTCTGTCAAGCTAACGGGAAAAGAGTCAACGATGTATTGACTTTCAAACTTGTGAAAACAGGGACAAAACCTGTTCTCCAGTTGCGTGCGTCCGGGTACTACAACCGAGATTGTCTCCGAGTTTCTTCATCTCCAACAAGCCAAGACAGATTCTTGACACTAACTCTCACACCATACAATCTCAAGAGCTATAAAATGGTAAATTTTCATTAAATTATTTCAGCATTGTATCAGAGTTGTGTTAATGTTTTTAAGTGTATATGGCAGTGTCTACCGGTGCCGTTTGTGAAGGCGAATGGAATCAAGAGCGTAAGGAAGATAACCCTTGTTGATAGATACGGTGTACGAAGTTCAACGAGTCTTAAACCTGAGGATGAATATGGAAGAATGAGATTAGGAAAAGAGTGGATAAAGTTTTGTGAAGATAACGGAGTGAAAGCTGGTGAGTCTTTTCGGCTAGAACTCATCAAAGAGGAAGAGACAGATAATCATCTACTTAAGTTCTGTTACACCGTAATATATTCGCTCTGAGTTGGTTGTGCTTATGTAATAATATCTACTTGCAATGGGTCTTTTATTTTTCTTGGCTTACTTATATTATGCAAAGCTTTTAGCAGTTTAGCATGGACAAAGGAACAAAATGTTATGATGTTATTTTGAAAGTTCAATGGCATTGTGAACAAGTTATTAATCTCATCAAAAGGTTTCTTTGGGAGCACACAATTGGTTTAAACAGATTAACCATCATGTTCGCCTGATTCTGTAGACATTAGTGTTCGAGTTGGATAGTTCCTTTGATGTTCCACCTCAGACTCTCATCATCCATAAGTGTTGAGAACCTTCCAAGATTTGGCTTCATCTCTGGTTTCTGCTCTTCCCCTGCTTTAACACCTCTTTGCCCTATATAAAAGATAATGGCTAACCAATAATCTAATGCTTTTCAGATGTATGATGAGAAACATGCTGAGTATACCTATTGAGGAAAAATTCAAGTGGGATGCTATTTCTTTCTAGACATAAGTCTTTTTGTGGGTTTTATAAGTTTATACCTATGCACAGTGTTGCAAAAATTGGTCTAGATACTTGTCTAAGCAGCAAATTGGGTATGAGTAAAACATTTTTTCAAAAATCGAATTATGCATTCAAAAAATCGGTCTAAACAGCCGCCGAACCAATAAATCAATAATCGTCTATAAAATCCCTAACTACTGCCTAGAGATTTTTAGAACATTTCCTAAGCAAGGTGATTACCAATATGAGACCATCAGCAAACTGCGTTAAGCATTTTTTCCTTTCTCTGTTTCAACTAAGCAAATCTATAATTATTTTTGCTTATTATGTCCTCAGCGACATCGTTTCAACAACCTCATGCTTTATAAATTGACCCGAGACAAAACCTTCTAAACTCCTAAGAGGGTTCCATAAGACTTTCTTCTGGTCGTCAAACTCTCAGCAGCTTTCTCCCTCTGTCTCCCCCATGGCGAACCCCACGGAAAACCTCGACCCGAATCCCACAACCCGAGAACCCGAACCCGAACTAGAAGAACTAAACAACGAAGACGAAGTAGAATCAGAAGACGAATACGACGACTTAGAAGAAGAAGAAGAAGAAGAAGACGAAGATGACGACACAATCTCCACCCCTCAATCTCTCAAAACGCGATCCACCACCTCCAAGACCAAAACCGAATCTCTCTTCCTTCGCATGAGATCCGCTCCCGTGCCAGTACGCGTCCACGACGTGATCGTCAAGGGGAACACGAAGACCAAGGACCATATCATCGAGGCGGAAGTTGATGCTGTGAGAGAGGCCAACACGTTGCAGGAGCTTCTGGAAGCTTCTAGGGTTGCTAATTCGAATCTACGAGCGTTAGATATCTTCGATTCGGTTAATGTCACGCTTGATTCGGGGCCTCCGGAGCTTCCTGGGACTACTAATGTGATTATTGAAGTTGTGGAGAGTAAAAGCCCTCTCACTGGGCAGATTGGGGCTTACACTAGAGCTGAGGTATTTGACTCTAAGGGCAAAGATTCACTTGTCAAGTTTCAGTTGAGTTGGTTTTGTTGAGTGTTCACATCTAAAGTGTTGAACTTTGTGTGTTTTTGAAGCTGCATGTTAGTGTAGATTGCTCTTTTATGCTTGTGTGTGATCTTGTTTGATACATTTGAGACATGACTGTGATGATGCTCTTGTAGGCTAAATCATTAAGCTTTGAAGTATAAGAACATTTCGCAACAGTTCACTTGCTATGCTTCAGCTGATTTTATTGGGTGTTCACCTCTATAGAGTTAGACTTGTTGTATTCTTGAAGCTGTCTGTTAATGTGATTGCTCTTTCATACTTGTGTGCGATCTTGTTTGATGTTCTTGTAGGCTAAATCGTCAAGTGTTGAAGCATCTTTGAAGTATAAGAACATTTTTGGGTATGGAGATATCTGGGACGGGTCTATAGTTTATGGATGTGACAACTCTGCTGAGGTTGGCTTGGGGATGTATTTGCCGAGGTTCAAAGGACTTCCTACTCCTTTTAGTTCCCGTCTTTACCTTTCCACTCAAGACTGGCTGCAGTTTTCTTCTTACAAAGAACGATCGCTCGGACTTTCTCTCGGGCTTCTCTCGAGCAAGTATCACGAGCTTGTTTATACTGTCGCGTGGCGTAACTTGATAGACCCGTCCAGATCTGCCTCGAAATCAATAAGGAGGCAACTGGGACATAGTCTGCTCTCTGCATTGAAGTATACTTTTAAATATGACCAGAGAGACTCGTACTTGAGGCCAACAAGTGGATATGCGTTCAGTTCTACTTCTCAGATTGGTGGTCTTGCTCCTGATAGCCGAAGTCTACGCTTTTTGAAGCAGGTTTGTCTCCTCATCGTTCTTCCTTATCAGACCTTTGACACTTTTTAGCATCCATTGTCGTTTGTTTTCTCAGGATATTGATCTTCGGTATGCTGTTCCTCTCGGGTTTTACAACACTGCTCTAAACTTTGGCGTCTCTGGAGGTGTCACATTCCCATGGGGAAGTGGATACCAAACCCGCCCTTCATCTATCCCAGAGAGGTTCTTCTTGGGTGGCAATTCATCTCCTGTATGCTCTTTAAGTGGGCCATCTGCGCTATGGGGATTCAAGACCAGAGGACTTGGTCCTAACGAGCCAAAGAGGAAAGGTGATGATGAAAGAGATTTCATTGGAGGAGATGCTGCTGTAACTGCATTTGCGGATCTCTCGTTTGATTTGCCATTGAGATGGTTAAGAGAGAGAGGAGTGCACGGACATGTGTTTGCTTGTGCAGGGAATATGGCAAAACTGTCAGAGAATGAGTTTAGAAACATAACTGTTCCAAAATTGTTGGAGACGTGTAGAACATCAGTTGGTGCTGGAATCGTGTTACCAACTAGTCTTTTCCGTATGGAGGTTTGATTCTTATCACTTATCTCCTTTCTATATATGATATCGAATGAAAGGGAGATGATTAACACCAAACCTACCCATCTTTTGTTATGAGACAGATTAACTACTGCCATATATTGAAGAAGCAAGAACACGATCGAGCCAAATCTGGATTTTTCTTGACATTCTCGGCCTGATGAATTTTAGTTCAAGAAGGTACTTTATGATATGACCTCTTTTCTTTTTTTGTAAGCTTTTCTGCAATGCCTGTCAGAATCTTTGGTTTCAAGGCATATCTTATTTCATTGTTGAAACTAAATTGTTTTGTAAGAGTTGATTTTTTTTTGGGTCATGTTTTGCATGGAGTTCTCATTTTTTGATTCACGAGAAATAAAGAGGAAGAATATTTGTTCGCCTGAAAACTTTGATACTTGTAGTTATCTCCTTTAGTATTTTACTATTTACCATGAGATAAAGACTGTTGGTATAATCAGGAATAGTCCAAAAGCCCTTTGGAAAACCTGTAAAAATAGCCGTAAACGTTACTCTAGGGCCAGAGTAAATAAGACTGGAAATTTCATGTCATTAAAGAAGGGGACCAAAACTTTGGATTCTCCGCAATTGACGTGAAGAAAATTGGGTAGAAAGACTAGTTATAGTGTGAGTCAAGCAGTGTGAATTTTCATTTGTGGAGTAGATACAGTCTATTATTATTGTGTATATAAAGAGAGGGGCATGGAAGCTTGTTACCATCACACTTTCCTCTTCTTTTTTTGGCTCTTAAATTATTGCTGAAAGAAAAAAATGAAAGGCTATTGGAACATAACGAAGAGTACCATTCCTATTACTCTTTCTGTTCTTTTCTTATTCATTTATAATCAAGAGAAGGTGTTTGCGGTTCCTATTAGGCATTTGTGTCGTCTGGAGGAAAGGGAGGCGCTTGTTAAGTTGAAGAACGAGCTTGAGGTTTTTGTCTCTCCTTATAACTGTTATATCAATGGTACTAATAAGACCGACCTCTCATCCAAAGACGGAGTCATGGGAGAGCAACAACGACTGTTGTACCTGGGAAGGTATCACTTGCAACGCAGAGTCCGGTGAAGTGATCAAGCTAGACCTTAGTTGCAGCTACCTCCGTGGCCGGCTCCATTCCAATATCAACCTTCAAAATCTTCATTCTCTAACCACTATAGACCTTTCATCTAATGATACTTTCAGTGGTCAAATAATGTCTTCACTTGGAAACCTTCCTCTACTCACCTCTCTGGATCGGTTTTCCGGTCAGATTCATTCCTCATATCAGCTCTCTTGACCTTTATGAAAATCAACTTTTGGGCCAGCTTCCATCTTGGATTGGAAACCTTTCTCATCTTACCCATCTCGTCCTTGGTAGTAATAATTATTCTGGTCAGATTCCATCTACAATAGGAAAGCTTTCTCAGCTCACCTTTCTCTTCCTTTCTAGTAACCATTTCGTTGGTCAAATTCCTTCTTCCTTGGGAAGTTTAAACCAGTTGAACGCCTTGATTGATCGTTGGTTGTAATATACTTCACTATCCAAATTTGTCCTTATTGGATGCCTCTTCCAACGCTTTCACTGGAACCACACCTTCTTCTCTCTTTACACTTCCTTTCTTGCTATTAGTTCGTTTGCAAGAAAAACCAACTCAATGGCGCTCTTGACTTTGGGAATATGTCTTCATCCTCTAAGCTAGCAGAGTTAGACCTTGGCAATAACAACTTAAGAGGTCCAGTCCCCACCTCCATTTCCAAACTAACCAACCTTCAGCATCTTGACCTTTCCAATCTCAACATCCATGACCGCCCAGTTAACTTTAGTACCTTCTCACATCTCAAGGCGCTTTCAAATCTTCACCTATCCCATTTGAACACCACCACTGCAGTTGACTTGAATGATTTCATATCATATTTCAAGAGCTTGTATGTATTGGATCTATCAGGCAACTATGTTTCACTCACAAACAAGAGTTCTGTTTCGTATCCTCCTATGCAACCGATACAATCTTTGTTCTTTTCAGGCTGCGGTATCACAGAGTTTCCAGAGCTCCTTAAAACCAAACAACTTCTAACCGATCTTGACCTTTCCAACAACAAACTTGAAGGTCAAGTTCCTGGCTGGTTATGGATGCTATGATATTTGTGGTACGTGAAGCTTTCCAACAACACTTTGGTTAACTTTGAAACATCAATGGGACCTGGGCTTTCTTTGTTACAATTGCTTGTCTCCAACAACAACTTGACGGGCAAGATTCCGTTTTTCATCTGCGATTTGCCTCTCTAAGGACACTTGATTTATCAAACAACAACTTCGATGGTGTAATCCCTCCTTGCTTGATAAATCTCAACCGAACTCTTTCTGATCTAAACCTTAGTCAGAATCGTCTGCGCGGAGGTCTTCCAGTGTATACATTTAAATACTTGAGGTCGCTTGACGTCGGTTATAACCAACTTACGGGGAAGCTTCCAAGAGCTTCAATCCATTCCTCTAATCTTGAAGTTCTGAACGTGGAAAACAACATAATCAACGACACGGTTCCATCATGGTTGAGTTCTCTACCAAAACCTAAAAGTTCTTGTACTACGCTCCAACGCATTCCATGGACCGATGATACTTCAAGCTTCATTCCCTAAGTTGCAAATCATCGACATATATCTCATAACCACTTCAATGGAGCTTTGCCATCAGACTACTTTGTGAAGTGGAGTGATATGTCCATCACTTGAGACTAATGAAGACAAGTTCAATAGAAGGTATATGATGATTCATTGGTTTTGATGAATAAAGGTATTGTGATGGAGCTAGTACACAGCACTCGACTTTTCGAGAAACAAACTTGAAGGAAAGATCCCAAGGAGCATAGGTTTATTGAAAGAGCTTCATGTGCTGAACTTATCAAACAATGCTTTCACTGGCCACATACCTTCATCTATGGGGAACCTAAGCGCTCTCGAGTCGCTTGACGTTTCTCAAAACCAGCTTTCAGGAGAGATTCCACAAGAGCTAGGAAGTCTCTCGTATCTTGCTTACATGAACTTCTCTTATAACCAGCTTCAAGGTTTAGTACCAGGAGGCACTCAGTTTTGTAGGCAGAATTGCTCTTCCTTTGAGGATAACAATGGACTTTTTGGACATTCTCTTGATGGATTGCAGAGATATTCATGCACCATCATCGCATAAACAATATGAAACAACGTAGACAGAGGAAGAAGACGAAGAGGTGTTGAGTTGGATAGCGGCTGTAATAGGAGCTGTACCTGGTGTTTTCTTGGGACTGACGATTGGGTGCATACTTGTTTCCTACAGACCAGAGTGGTTCGTGAACCCTTTTGTCTGAAACGAACGCAGACGCAGAAGCACCACATCCCATTTAAGAGGTATGTTTGAACAAATATGTTAGCAAACACTTGAAGAAACAAAACGGTATAGGAAAATATAAACATTTATCTTTCGGTTGTATAGGCCTTTTATAACATACCTAAAGAATATGGAAGAAGAACAAAGCAAGGAAACTATGTCCAAATCCGGATTGGTTAAGTACTCGGTTATTGTTTCCGGTTTAGTTTGGTGTGTTTTCTCTTTTACTCTCTGTTTTTAGCCAACTTCTTTGTTTCCTCTTTAATCTAACAACTCTGTTTCCTACACTCAAAACTACTCGCTCAATCACAAGTGTGTTATTTCTTCCTCTCTTCTGTCATCTATAAACCAACAACAATTTACGAACCATAAATAAACGACCAACCTATTCTTCTTATTGAGTCAGTTAGCCCTTCAGCGACCGAATGTTCTTGTTCCAAAGTACGTTGATGCTGATGCTCATTGGTAGAAAATGACGTTATTGCGTAGACTTTGAATACAAAAGAGAGAACAACGATCTACCAGAATATTACAACTACGATGGAGAGTGTAAGCTTGCATGCAGTATGTATCTTTACATCAGCTATGTGATTAAACCAGAACCGGATATTTTCTGAGGCTTGACCAGAGATAGAAGATGTGTTCGGTCAGGACTCTATAAATCAACGATCTGTCTGGTACAAGCTTTGAAAACAAGAAATTCTAATCAAACAACAGATCAGAGTGGCGCAGCGGAAGCGTGGTGGGCCCATAACCCACAGGTCCCAGGATCGAAACCTGGCTCTGATAATTAATTTTCTTTTTTTTTGTTTTAAAATGGCTTCAAAGCAACCAAGTGACCAACATAGAGAAATCTACAAAACGGCAAAGATAAACCAGTATATGATATAACTGTTGCTCGCTCTATTTGCCTATTCTAGAGTTACAACCACGTGTCCCTTTTAGATGATTCTCTTGACTTCTGTTGCTTTTCTCAAACCTGTCGAAGAGCATGAACGTGTCTGATGAATATACTAATTGCAGATCACAAGAAGAGAAATGAACGCTCTTTGAAACTACATGCATTGATACACAAACCATCACACACTAACACTACATAAGTTTCTTTCACCAATCTGCATTGCTAATTTTGCTACCAATGTACCCCACAACGCTCAAGAAGAAGAAGAACATTGCTCTAGCTTGAAACCTAGGGGATTAAGAATAATAAATAACAGTTTCTCCAGTTTCAATGAGTTGAACAAAACATCTGTTTTAATCCTCCCTAAATTTCAAGTGTTTATAAATATATATATATGATTATATGAATCATTCGGTCATTCGGATCTCAAACCATCCAGTATTTATTATATATATTATCAGGTTTATAAACTATAATTGCTTCAAACACTATAAATTCAAATCATGTCATATAGATCAATTACGTTACACTGGTAACAAACTTGACTAGGAGAGAGCTTGGAGGTGAAAAACTGATGGGATGTAATTGAGGGAAGAGGTGAGTATAGGCATGGGCGTTCGGGGTCCTAATCGGATTTCGGTTTTGTTCAATCAAGTTTTGGTTTTTTTGGATTTATTAGAGAATCTCCAACAATATTTTATCCTTTTATTTTTCGAAAAGTTTTATATTCCAACAGTCCTTCATCCTTTCAAATTTTGAAGAGGTGAACAGTATATCTTCAAATTTGAAAGTGCATTGTTCATCCCTTTAAAAAACGCAAATACAAAAATATAATACAATCATAATATTTTACATCAGAATAAAAGTTACATAAGCTGAAATATTACACATTAGAATATATATTACAATACTAATATTCAGCTAAATACATAAATTGAAATATTACACATTTAAATATATATTATAATACTAAAATTCAATTAAATTTGGTCTTGAACCTCCAAAATCACCAAAATATTCTCGAAATAAATTTAGAGCACTCTCTTCGGTTTGTTATTGTTGAGTTTGTTTTTATGATTCTTGTTGTTCAAATCGGAAAAAACTGGCGAGTGTTAATATCATTGATGGAGTTTAAATTTTTTAAGAAGATTTTATTTTCAGCCTCCATTTTTATATTAGTTAGAGTATTAATCTAGATAGCAAAAAAGTACGGAAATAATTGTATTGATTAGTTTTTTATTATATATATATATACACTATATATATATATTGTAATTTTAATTGTTTGTGTATTATTATATGTAATTTTATGTATTTTATCTTTTATTATAAGTAATTTGATGTTATAATTAATTATGCCAATACTATGTATTAATATGTGTTTATTGTTTATTTGTTGATTTTTTAATAATTATAATTAACTATTAATGAAATTGAGGACCAAAGTGTAAAAATAAATTTTTAAGAGAAAAATTTTGAAGGCCACCATTGGAGAACTACCCTTCCATCCCTTTTATTTTAAAGGTGGACCCTCTTTAAAATGAAGGGACTAGTTGGAGATGCTCTTAAAGTCAGCCCCATTCAGATTATCTGAAAATTCGGTTCGGATCGGTTCAGATTCTATCGGATTCGGATAGGGGTAAGTAAATCTTTCGAGAACCGGTACAACTCGATATATTTTTGGATTTGGGTCCTAATCGTTTTTTCGGTTTAAAAGTACCTGATTTTTTATATATTTTGTAACCAAAACATAAGTAAATTAGATCTTCAGTTTTAAAGTATCTAACTTATACATATTTTGTAACCAAAACATAAGTAAAATCGATTCAAAAATAATAAAAGAGCATCAAACGTGATCATTCAAAATCAAACGAAATGTAAACATAGTTACTGATAGAAAGAAGACCGAATAAATGAAAGCATAAAACAAAAACTAAATTGCCATGAAACAAGAAACATTATTCAATGAAAACAAAACCAAAATCTAAAAATTTCAATTTTCAACCGGCACCTTCAACCATCAACTTTCATGTAATAGATAATTATTTTAGATGTTCAATAATGTCTTAGTGTATTTTGGACATATATTAGGAATTGAGATCATGTTTGATATAAGTTTTTTATGAGATTTTGAATATTTCGGGTTTTACCGGATACCCATTTAACTTCGGTTTGGATAGTACACATATCCGAAATACTATAAAACAAGATCTATTTGGTATTTATGTCGGGTTCGGTTCGATTCGGATTTATTTTTATCGGATCGGATTTGGTTCGGGTTTTGGGATTTGATTTATTTGCCCAGTGCTATGTGAGTAGGCTAATAGTTTGGTAAAGGTACGGGAGATCATCCCAAACGTGTTAGGTCTTGGATTATAGTATTTGTTTCGTGCCGTGTCTTGTCTATAGTATGTCCTTTTGCTGTCTCGCACCAATTATTATGCCACTCCTCGCCTAATCACTATTTTTCTTACGAGTACTAAACTTCTGGCCAAAATCTTCCTGCGACTTGTATATAGAAAGGTGACTTTCTTTTTTTGTCAATTAAAAGTGTTTGGTTATCGAAGAGCCAACTAGCAAGGATCTGTGGATTGAACCGTTCGACTTTTCCTAACTAAGTTAAGTGGACAAGAAATATCTCCACCGTTCGACATATATAACTACAAGCATGATTTGCAGCTATGAAAGTGATGTTCGTTTGAAACGTGTAATTAGATTTAGTTTGAAATGGTTGCAATGACGTGTGTCTAATTATTGATTATTATTAAAATTTTAACCAGTTCCAAGAATTGTCTTTACTCGAATCCGTATAAACTAGCTAATGGAAATGATAAACTCTTTAATTTATATAGCAACAGTGATTTAGTACAAGGAATTGGTTCGTTGTGTTTCTATTTTTTTCTTCTGACAAAGTGACGAGAAAATATGTTTTACATATCATAATGTATTACTAATACCGTATTAGTCCTGGACCTACGACAAGATTAGGGTTTGACCCAAACGTTTCCTTGTTACAAAAAGAGAACATGTCGTTTGCAACTTTGCATGCATGGCTAGCCTTTTTCGTTTAATCTAGTTAATATAAACGAATCTTGTTTTTCTTTCAGTATAGATGAGATGATATGTAACAGTTAATCGGAAGAATATATTTTTAATTTTTTAGTATGCTGCTTATAAAAGCAAGCCAATATGTTTCGTCATGTTTTAGTGATTTTAATATACCTTTTTCTTTGAGCAAAGTGATTTACCTATACTATTGTATCTTTTATTATCAATAACATTTTGATGGTTGAGAAAACACAAACGTGCATGGCGCCTACTCTCGTCTTTAACTAACGTAGTTCTCAAAGCACTTGAAGAAAATAAAAACAATTGTAAAAACCCACTTTCCTCCAATCTTGACTCTTAATTAATATTCGCTCGGCTTAGTTTTAACAAAGAGTATTAAAATCATCAAATGTATCACGTGATTAGCAAAAACTGTGTATATATATATTGGACACATTGTGCGTTAACTAGCTACGACCAAAAAAAAAAACGCCATCAAGCGCAAGCCGAGAAATGACGTCATCATCACCGCCTCCAAGACCTTCAATGCTTTTGTACTGGCACGAGAGCCAGTACGACGACCGGAACGTCCAGATTCACGGCCGGACGATCTTCTCCGTCGTGGCTCTACTCTCCGTTATCCTCTTCTTCGCCTTGCTCACTCTCTACATCCACCGGAGCTGCCTCGTTCGCGATACCATCTACCTCAACGCGCCGTCTCCTCCGTTAACACCGTGTGTTAGTAGCGGAGGTCTTGACCCGGCGGAGATACGGAGTATACCGGTGGTGCTATGCCGGAGAGAAGCTGCGGAGGAGGAGGAGAGGGAGTGTTGCATATGCCTCGGTGGTTTGGAAGAGGGAGAGAAGATGAAAGTGCTTCCTATGTGTCGCCATTGTTACCACTGTGAATGTGTGGATAGGTGGCTTATGACTGAGTCGAGTTGTCCCCTATGCCGAGTCTCTATCCGAGTCGACTCGTCTGTGTCGTTGCAATGAGACTGCGAGAGGGCGTGGTGAGTGATAGTGAGTAAAGATATTTGCTATAGACAGATAGGAATGGGAGGGAGTTAATGGTTGCAGTTTATTTGAAAAATTAAGATATTTATGTAAATGTTTTATATTAATCATTGATTGTGAAGTTTTATCACTTCTTCATCTTGTGAAGATATTTATTATTTGTACATGACAATAACTAATTGTAGATATTTTAGAAATAAATGATGCAGTCGACAAAATAGAAGTCTTAGTTAAATAATACTCGCCCCCCCCCCCTATCATTTTAAATGATGTTTAAGGTTTTTACACAAAAAAAATTAAAATACAAAAAAAAAGGTGTATTCATTTTAGTTATATCAAAATAAAATTAATTCAAAAATAAGAAAATAATAATATTTTGTAAAGATCACTAAATTTAAATAATATTAATTTTACTTAGAATAGTGAGATTAGGTCTGGGCGTTTTGGCATCGGTTCGGTTCCGGTAGTTTCGGATTCGGTTCGGTTCGGATAGTAAAACTAGGAACTAGAAAATACTTGGAAAATTCAGTTCTCATCTGGTTTTTGTTCGGGTTCGGGTAGTTTGGATAAGTTATCGGTTATTTAGGATAAAATATCAAATAATTAGAATGATTTAGATATAAATTTCGGATATTTCGGATTACTTTGGATATTTCGGATAAAATTATCCATATAATTTTGGGTAGTTCAGATACTTTATAATTATTTAGTTATCTTCAACTATTTTGTACTTTTTAATAAATTTTTAAATTAAAATAATATATTTAGTTATGTTATATGTATATAAAATTAATATTATTATATATTCGAGTATTTCGGTCTCGGTTCGGTTCGGTTATTTTGGATATATAAATATAAGAAACGTTCAGATATTTAAGGATTTCGGTTCGGTTCTAGTTTTGGATATTGCGGTTCGATGTCGGTTTGGTTCTTCGGTTCTGGTTTTTTTGTTCGGTCTATCACTTATTATGAAACAAAATAAAAAACCTTATAACATTAATTAAATTGATTGGAGGGAGTAACACCCAAGAGGCTTGGCAAAGCAAACTATGGGCTTTACTGGGCCTAAGTTAGCATCAATCGGCCCAAAAAGCAAAACAAGAAAACGAGTCTCTACTACCCTTAGGGTTTTTGCTGTCATATAAAGAAGCAATAAGAAGGAACTTCAGAATTTTTCTTCTCCGGCCGCTTCTTTCGTAGGAGTTAGATATTGTAATCCGACAAGTGAAGAGTTTATCTTCTGTGTATCCAGCATGAGGGCTAAGGTTAGTATTTGATATCGCTTATCTTAATAGATTCTCGAATTTGGTAAGAATAGGAAAGTTAAAAAATGTTTGTTTGAATTGGTATCAGTGGAAGAAGAAGCGTATGAGGAGACTAAAGAGGAAGAGACGAAAGATGAGACAGCGATCTAAGTAGTGTTTTCGAACAATACCGATCCTTGTGTGTTTTGTCGTTTTAAGTTAAAAACCAAACTCTGTACTTGCGATTCGAATTGAATGTTTCATTTTGGACCAAATTAATAGATCGTTATGTTTTTTTTTCTTTTTATATTAAGACTCACTCAGGTTTATTAACATTAGATAAAGTCAACATCTGTACTCTGATTATACTTTACTCTCAGTACATATGGGATTGGGGACGTTAAACAATATGCTTAATGGTAATTGAGATGCTCTTAAGTTAGATTGGCTGAGAATCGATAAATGCTTTTCAGATGTTGCAAATGGGATTATTTGTTTCTGATATGTAAAGGGGGATCTTAATGACTTCCCATCGGTTATTGATTGGCATTCTTATAATGATAAGATATCACAGTTTTGGCATCTATCTTTTTATTGATTATTTGTCTGATCACACCAATTTTCAAGAAATCTTTATTAGTGTCTAAAACAGATTTATTGGAAATTGTTTTAGAAAGTTTGGACAACCTGTAAACCGATTTTTAGAACCTTAAGCGAAATGGTGATGAATCTAGACTTGCTTACTTATCGTAGATGTGCCTTAAGCCTCTGTTATCGTTGATCTCATTCCTCTTTTTTCCATAATGCTATAGTAAGTTAGTAACACATTATTTTTTATTTAGATGATAGAAAACAGAAGGCATATATGATCTAGGATCGACAACCTTCTAAACACTTTGCACAAACCAGAAACAACTTATTAAAATACTAGCAGCAAAGTCTAGCATTTTCAGCATATTTTCATAACAACAATTAAACACATAGACACTTAGATGTGATACTTTTGTAGATATGCTTCTCTAGGCAGATTCAGCTGCAGGCTTAATAAAGCCCTTGTTGCAGAAAGTAGCACATGTTTTGGCACACCGTTCAAACGTTTCATCCACAACTTCACTTGCACCTAGTCACCCAAAACAAAATTGGAATGTATTATTCTTGCGTTGTCTATGATTCTAATAAATATAGCAATAATGATCGCTAATGAGCTTGTTTTACCCGAGTTATGGAAAGTGGTCATGGCACCACAGACAGAGGATGCACACCCCAACTTGCAGTATTCGTTGGCATTATTACCTTATGTGAAAAAACAAAATCAAAGACTAAAATGAAAGCTTGGTCCATCTTGGTAACAAATATCTTATTACTAGCACAAAAAAAGACTATAAAATGAGTTCAGTTTTACCCGATTTTTCGAGAATGTCGTTAGGATATCCTGAAGGGCACACATTGCCAGAAGAAACTTTCACGCATCCACATACTCGGGCACAAGTTGAAGGCAAGCTACCATAGAGGCATATTGTATAGGCTTTTCTAGCCCGTTCGGATGGGCAGCAGACTGTTGCTTCAACTTGAATTTGCACCATGACCAGACTCATTATGAGCACACTTATCACACTTTTGCCTTCCATTTTTTTTTTTTTTATTGATTACTTCTTTGATCAGAATACACTTCAGTTAAAAGTTTGTGTTCATGACACTAGGCTAACTTAAATAGCACTTCTTCTAAGTTCCAACACAACCTTCAATTACTTAATGGTCCCATGGCTACCATATGCATGGTGGACACATGGAAAACACCTGAGAAAATTGAATTCCTACCAGTTATCCATTACGTCGGTTGCTCCGTCCTAGTGACATTATTAAAAAGCTATGCAAGCCTTGTATCAAATGTGAAATCTTCATCCATCTTGTGACAAATATAACTTACTTGAAGCACAATTAATACCATGTAAAATGAACTGAATTTATCTAAGTTTACGATTAAGTCATAAGGAAATCCCCGAAGGCAGATACTCTCGGAAACGTTAGTATCCACTGATATTACAAAGACTACTTTGGGGTTACTGGAAGACCACATTTATTAAAGATTTATGAGTCCGAATAGGGCAGCAGATATTTACTTCTAATTTGAATTTGCGTCATCGCAGTCTCGTTATAAGCACACTACAAACCAACAGTTAATCTTTCGATGGATATATATATATATATTTTTTTTTTTTTTTTTTTGAATTGACTGTTAAATTAATTCAAAAAAACCTTATTACACTCAGTGCTTCCTTCTCTACTTCTCTATTAGTTATATACAAAAAAAAAAAAAAGATTCAAAAAATGAACCGATAGAATTTTAAGCCCTATACTGCCTTAGCTTTGCCTTGTCCCAAACCAGTATCTCAATCCTCCCTCAAGCTTCTTATCTTGACTTGACTAATCTTAGCAAATCAAAATGTATTCATGTAAGGCAAATTGTTGAGAACACGATTCCAGTCTCCGAAACTAAAATGTAAAGATAGCCAAAACTTTTGACACCATTCGTTTCAAACTTTTCCAACGCCCTTGAAGTTTCGAGGCTCTGCCAAGAGTGATTGATGAATAGCATTTGTCACTGACTCACTGCTCTATTCATGGCTTCGTGTCAATTTCTTCAATATCTTAAAATATCGGAAATTGTATAAGTGAAAAAACAATGTGCTGAAAGAAAGAACCACCAACATGAGATAAGGTCAAAGTAAGATGATAAAGGACTGTTAAGGAGTCACCTCTCTCCCCTCTAAAGAAAAATAATAAAATGATCTTTCAACCAAAAATGACTCACCTAAGACCCCCAAAAGAATATTACAAACAAAAGTACGAGCTTATTATCCACACATACCTATTAGAATCAAACAAAGAAAGAAACACTCCGAGTGGTAGAGATTACGCAACTATTACTTCGTTTCCAACAGTCTTAGTAGCCGCCCATCGGTGGCATTCCATATGGTGGCATCGGAGGCATCCCCGGCATTCCACCCATCGGTGGTGGCGGACCATAACCGCCTCCCATACTTGGACCTCCTCCCATTCCTGGCATCGGTGGTGCAGGTAGAGCCAGTGGCAATAATTGAGCGTACATGTTCTGTTTTCATAACAAAATCAAGATGTGTGTGTTTTTATTTCTATTTTAAAAACCATTTTTGGGTTTGATGTATGAGAATTAGCTGTGAAGGGTAAGTACCTGTTGGGACATAACATCCTTCTCTTCCTGCTCTTTGGCCTTCACTTCCTTTTGTGCTTCTAGCTTGTCCTTGATTAGTTCATCCACTTTGCCAGAGTATTCTCGGATAAACTGCCATAGAAAAAAAGATTGGTCATATATATCAAGTCTACATGGTTCCTGTATCTCGTTTTGAGTGATGTTGAGGATAAATCACCTGGAGGAGATACGGGAAGGCAAAGTCAATCATGTTGTTGATCCAAGCAAGCTCTAGAGCAACATCTGGTCGGATTAGGTCATAACACACAAATAGACATGTGGCAAAGCATTCCTTTTTCCCCTGTGATAAAAAGGATTTTCTTAATCTCTTTACGGCTTATGAAAAAAGCTAGAGGAATAATAAATGGCTTTTGATGTACTTGTGCTTGAAAGACATACCTGTTCAATGAAGTAAACCAGAAGTTGTTCTGCAAGGTCATGGTCGCCGGATTGTGAAGCAGTTTCCATACAGTCCTTGTACATGTTATCTTTCTTCGACAAAGCAATTGATTGCTTCCATCTGCCGGCTTTCTTGTAGATATAAGCAGCCACACGTCTCATTTCCACGAGCTCGTGTTTCTCAATCTGTTCACACCATTTCACGTGAATATTATTTAGAAATAGTTACAATGGAAGATGTAAACTGTATATACTCGACAGATAGTTGTAAATCTTACCTTCTGAGCGAGGCCAATCTGGTCAAAGCTGTCATGCAAATCAGTAGACTCGCGCAACCTGTCATAGTCTTCTTCTTCTACGTATATCTCATTCAGAGCTTCATTTACAGCAGAAACATTGTTGCTCTGAACTGCAACCATGTACGGCTTAATAAGGCGCAACTGACCAGCCTGAGATTCATGAAGAAAAAAATAGCATCAGAAGATCAATCACTATCAAGACACGGAAAAAACAAATTCAAGAGTCAGCCTCGAACCTTGCGCATAATATCAACGACACGTGTGTGGTCTAACCGCAGAGCGAGCACATTGAGAAGATCGTTGATTATATCAGGGTGCTCTTGCAAGTAGAAGTGAACGGCCTTGTAGTACAGCTCCACATTCGCAACCTTGGCGACAATGTCTTTAAATTGCATGTGCTCCCATGCTTCAGGAGAATGGTTCATGACAGTGGTTGCAGCGTTATCAAACTCATCATATTGAATGTAAAGATAGGTAAGTTCCTGCCAATGCTGCTGCTCATCACAGGCCCGTATAAGCTTGGGAATATTGAGGCGAGTCGAGAACAACTTTATGTGTTCCATAAGCTTCTCATAACGATATCTGGCGTACAGTACACCCAACTCGGTGAAGATCCCCATGTGAGCCCGTTCCAGACCAAGTCCACTCTCCATCAGTGAGATTAATTCACTGAAGCATCCTCTGTTTTGGTAGTACTCGCTGACTTCTTCCAAGTCATCCACCTGTTATAGGACAAAAAGATTAACGGTGGGATAATAATATAAAGAAAATTGACCGAAACTTTCAACAAGATCAGATATTTACTCACCTGGATGATAACGTTAAGTCCACATATTTGTGCCAGCCGGAATTCTTCAGCATCAACACAAGCAAAGCAAACTTCCTTCCATGTCTTTGCACTGTTGGCTTTCCTTGCGGCATCAACAGCACTTTGGAACTGCTGCAACTTCACGAGTGTGACGGCTAACTTGGCCCAGTTCGATGTGAACGCATAAATTATTTTTGCAGCCTCATACAAAGCTTCGTCATACAGGCGATCGCCCACATTTGGTAGGTTAGCAACGTTTGGCATCAGAATAAATTCTTCAATCTCACCTAACCGATCGATCTTTGCATATGCATAGATGAGCTCACTATCAACCTTGGGCTCCTTGACCTTCTGTCTAACCATCAGAAGGTATCTGACCAAGTCATCATAGACATTAGCATCTTCAGTAGCCCGTATGACCTCCAAGAAATGAGTGGCATCCTCAGCACGAATAAAGGACTCAATTGCATCACTGACTAGTCCATCCCTGAGTTGAGCCTTGGCGACTTGGGTCCAAACAGCATCTTCTTCGACACGGAAAGCAAACTCAACAGCACGCTCAATGCTTCTGACGTGGTCCAACAATACGTTGACCGCCTGGACATTTAGGTTAAACTTCTTGAAAATCGCAAATGCTTCCTCATACAATTGAGCATCAACCGCCACTTCTCCAACAGCCGGACCATCAAAATTATCCAGCCTGTTAATGTAATCCATAACTCTAGACGGATCCGCCTTGATAGCTGTCAATATTAACAGATTTTGCAGATTGAAGTTTCCACTGAAGGCAGAATTTTGAAGCACAATCTTTTCAAGAAGCTCGATAAGCTCATGCGGCAGATCAGCAGTCATGAATGCTTTAACAGCTGCAGAAACTTGCTCCGGGCTCTTGCTTTCGGGTAAAGCAGTAGACACAACTTGGTCAATAAGTTGTCTTCTATATTCGTTTTCTTCCACGAGAACCTTATCCCAGAGGTCACCATCCATCCTCTCCACTACATACCTGCAGTTGGAAAACCGTCCATAAGCAGACTTTACATGAACCACTATGGAATAAGTAAGAAGTTTGGTTAGCAGTAATCAAATACCTGGCTTGTAACTTGAACAAAGAGTTCTTATTGGTGACATTGATGAGTTCGTCATCACATTGTCCTCTTCTGTATGCCACAACAGCCAGGGTGGGATCACGTTTCTCACAGTACTTACCCACAACCTTAGAGTCGTAGTAAGGGTTGGTGGTCAGGAAATGCTCAGGGTTATTATTACTGTCTATGATAATTTTACCCAAGGCATTATGGACATGCACATCTTGGCTTCCCTCACTAACTAGATGCTCCAAGAACTGAGTGAGGAGACGGAGTCGATTTCTGAATAGAGCAGACAAATACATATTAGAGCTTTAAAAACTAAGGGGAATATGGAAGGAAACCAAGATGACCGAAGAGATTCACACCTCTTCTCACATTCATCAACCAGGGGTTCAACAGGAAGCAATGAACGAACAGAGAGAATGAGGCCTTTTATAAAATCTTCAGGGCATTCGTCATCAAGCAACTGCCCCACAACTAAGGGGGCATTCCCAGGATTCACCTGCAAAATGAATCACATTATAATTATTTACGCATAAAATGCCAAACTTCCACACGCTACATTAGTCTCAAGATACTCCATACCTTCTGAACGTAACCTTCAATGTAACGAAGCATGTTGTTAGTGTACAGGTAATGAGTAAGATCAGGCACAAAGCCGAAACGGTCGCAGACATTTATCAAAGGTCGGGCATCAGGAAGCTTAGCTTCCATCAAAAAGTTCTTAGTCTTTTCAGCATCATAAAAGTTAGACTCTCTAGTCACACGCTCAACCTCCTTTATTTGACCAGTCTTTGCAGCTGCTTCAATATACTTGAAGTGAATCTCGGGATCCTCACTATAGCACAGAGGGAAAACATTCTATATCATCAGAATGCAAACACAAGAATTTTGCTTATTTATAAGAGAGACAGTAGATTCTAGATAAATCACCTCATACTTAAATATGAACCTAGGAAAAAGTATAGCCCTTCGTACGACTTGAACTGCTCAAATAATTTAATGCATGAATCAACACCAAGTTGCTCACAGTACTCCTTGCAAGCCTGCAATGATATGGACACGTCAGTGTCACATTAAACAATAAAATTCATATCATAACACAACTCAGCACTTACCTGAACGATTATCTGAAGGTTGCCTCTCAGGTTGACGAGCAGAAGATCCTTCATGCACTCCATAGCCCATTCGCTGGAAAGAGTACCGAAAAACTCAACAAGAGCCTGCATGGCGCAGAGAATTATTTAACAAACTGAGACCATCCAGGAGTTCGCAACAAAAAATTAGTTCAGAGGTATTACCTGTGGCTCAATAGCATGTGTGTTCACAATCACACGTTTTATATCAGGTAACTCTGAGTAATGCTGCACAAAGCAAAAGGAAAAGAAATTAGAGAAGAAAAGACAAAAAAAAAAATCTATTAAACCAAATAAAAACAAGTAAACATTGATCAATAACCTTTAAAGATTGGATATAAAGTCCAGCCTTTTCACAAAGCTGAGCAACACGAGGCCGGTCATAGTGGCTGAACATCCCATTTGCTAAAATTGCATCAGCCACATTTGGAAAAGTTACCAAATTGATCTCCAGAACCTAAGTTGAAAGTGAAGTAAAAGGCCTGAGAAAGGTAATGTATTGGGAAAGTACAGACAGTTAGAAGGTGGGAACTCTTGTCAACCTTAGTTTGCAGAAAAGCATGCTCAGGTAAATTTGGCTTCAGAACATCGAGAAGGAAAGCAGTTGCTTCACGGATCAGATTCCTCTGTATATGCACAAGTAAATTAGCACATGATAACTCTCTTGTAACGAGCTATGAATATTGTTGTATACACTATTTTATGCTTATTTACCAACCTGTAGGAAAAGATCGGTGATGGTGTTGTAGTCAACTGGACAGCCCCCTTCCATTTGGGACATCATTAAAGCAAAATTTACTGCTCCCTGTATAATAAAATCAAGTTAAAATTAGTCATTATAAGTTAAATCGATTCATGACTACTCTTGTGTTTACGCACCAAGCATCCAAGTAAACCAGTCTTTCCCAAGTTTAAATTGTTGTAAGTATCAAAAATGCACCACACTAACCTGAGGATCAGTACGGAGTATGGTTTGCAGAAGAAACATGTAATCAGGTGTGTACCCAACCTAGAGTCCCGATATGAAAAAATGGCACAGTTTTAGGACAGTTACTCTCTTGTAACCTTAGCAGGGGAGGGAAAACTTTTAAAGTTATTACTTACCTGCTTTGAGTAAATCAGTATTTTGTCAAACTCCCTTCGCTCTGCAAAAGCTGCAACAACTTTTGGAGTAGCTCGAGCTTTGATATATATTTTCAGAGCAAGGTCATTATCCACAGTCTGGAACAGAAAATATTATCATTACACATTCTACACGAGAAATAAAGGACAATGGTCAATTTTATTGTTACCTTGACGAGGTCTCCAAGTTCTTCACTGCATTCTAACTTATCCTCAGCCAACCAGTTTTCCAAGAGGTTCTTCTTGTTTTGATTCACAACAAGCCGAGACAGTTCCAAAGACTCATATGAATTGAGTTTCCCTCTAGTCAAAAGGGTCCCAAAATACTGTAGCAATGGAGGAGTTTGCCCAGCTTGTACCGGAACACTCTGCATAGTTGAGTAGTGCGATGTTGCAGTTTTATATTGGTGTTACTTAATCTGATAGTAGATAGCATGTTTGCCAAGGATAATTAGCTTGAAAATGGAGAAAAACCTGGAATTTGGCCACTGTATCAGGTGTCCGTAGAATCCCCTGAGGAGATTCAGCAGCAAGCTCAGCAGCCTCCTTGTACTTTGTTTGAGCAAATAACTCTTGGAATCGTTGGACAACCTACAACAACAAACTGAATATGAGAACTTTCGCATCAACGAATGACTGTTTTCGTTTCCTACAGTTACTTCAGTAAGAGAACAAATCCACACATGTGAACCAAGGTAAACATCACATACCAGGTTTTCTGCACCAGGGAGGTTTCCTCTTTTAGCCAGATTGACAGCAAGTTCCAAATTGTTCAACTGTCAAACAAAAAACACAGAGTTTTAGCATGCCATGATCAAATAGATAGATTGTGTCGAGTAAACTGGAAAAGGTTAAACATACTTGACCGCTAATGAAAGGTATTATCGTAGCCTCGTTTACTGTAGCCAAAAGAACTTGTCCTCGCCTATTAATGGCATAAAAACCCCCAAGTGAGGAAGCTTCAGAAGTTAAGAAAATTGGGTCTGGACTTATCCTATTTCTGTAGATAGCAGAAGCCGTCTCTAAATCGTATACAAACAACAAGCCAAGCTTGGTGATGACATATATCAAGTTAAACTTGTGAGAGACCTGTCGGGAAAAAACAAATGTATTATGAAATCTTCACTAGAATATTACGTAAATCGAACTTCTAATGCAACTACAAACCTGCATGGCTACAGGAAAATCATCGGCAAAATCTGGGGGGAAAAAGAGATCGGCCTGCTTCTTTGTAAATGATGGTTTTCCTGAAGAAAAAAAATTGCCCACCTTTAGACCTCAGATGATTACCAACTAAAACGTAACTAAATACCCTAAATAAATAAACATGAATACAAAACAGTCGAGGAAGCTAACCTGGTTGGGCACCAAGCTCAATGACATGCAATTTTGATGTTATCTGTCCAGCATTGAAGCTCTTGCTTGCAAAGGATATAAGAATAGAAGGATTCTCATTCCCAGGGACCTATCGTTAATAATGTTAGTTGCCAGTTACAGTTCAGGATGGAATGAACTAACAAAAGAACAACATAGTTTACCTTAAACTGGGCAAATGAAGCAGCATGTGCTTCGAGAGCCTGGCTCCGCTGTTGATCCACAGAGAAAAGCTGCATATTTCCTTTCACCAATTGTGGTCTCTATAGAAGATAACAATGAAACGACCCAGTCAAAAATATATACAATGACTGCCATTATAATGTCTTCCAATCACCCTAAAATGTGGCGCAGTAAACCAACCTCAGGGGAGCCAGGAGCAATTCCAATCAACACCAACCACTTCTCATTAGGAGAGCACTTGTAGTTAATAATTTGATTGTTTGCCAAATTGGCCGTTCTATCAAACATCTTAACTGGCTCAGAATCACCTGGAAATAACACCGAAAAATGAGAAATAACATGAAGATAATATTAAGAAGATGACAGCAAGTTAAAGATATAGAACCTTCAATCGACCAATGATACACGGAAGCTTGTGTGACCAACCCCAACATCTTTGGTGTAATCCATTTCCAAAAAGCAACCTATAAAACATGGGCGGTTAATATCCAAAAATTAATTTCTGACAAGTAAAATCAGAATTTGATAAAGTGTTCAACATGAAAGATAATCGAGAAACAAAAAGATTGTTTCAGTGCTCACCTGCTCAGGCATCTGATGTGATTTCAACTTTGCTTTTGCTTCAATGTTAAATATCTGTAGGTGATCCTGAGTAGTTCCTGGAACTTGAGCTATATACAAATTAAAGAAAAAGAGTGAGTAACAAACGAAGAAACAAGCACTATCCAATGTAAAGAAACATCCACTACAGACCTAATTGACACACAACTCAACCATGTGAGATATAACACAGGTCAGAAAACATAGAACTTTACACTGATATCTACGTTAGACATACTATCTTATACAAGTCCAGAAAAGCATAGGATCGATTCATATGAGTGAGTTTTCCATACTGAATTAATATAATAGGTTTTCTATCAAATGATGCATCACAACAGGCGCACACTCGTTAAACGAAGTAGGAGTTATCAACGATAGTTCAAGAAAAAACTTCAAAAGTAAATTATTCTTGGTGCGCGATTTATTAATAGAAAGAAACAGATAAATACCTTTCAAGGCAAGGATCCTCGAGTTGGGGTTCATAAGAGCAGAATCTGCAGTTATAGGCCTCCTTAGAGGCTGCATAGGCATATTCATATCAATAATCACAACGCTGTTCTGAGGCGCCGTCTCTCGTACACATATGTACTTATCAGATTCCATAGTAACATTTGTAAACGTGATGAACTGCTGATTGATCCCAACGCTAGGCAGCTGTAAACAAAAAATTTCAAAACAAAAGCGTCATTTCACTTAGTTAATGAATCCGAGTGAATCACCACATTGATATAACACAGATCTGAGCCGTATGTTATGGAAATCTCATCAGAGCCAATGCATTATACAAACTAACCAATCGATCAGAATTCAAAACAGTTAGAGAAGGTAATCAATCATATAATCGTCAGAGATCAGAGACTACGATCAGAATCTAGCTCGATTTCGAGAGATGTTGCATATGTTTCTAAAAATGGAGGTTGAGGAGGGAAGAGCTTACCGTTAGGACCTCCTTCATCGTGATTGGGGCGTTTGCTGCCGCCATGGTTTGAGCTCAGATCGCGAGGCGAGAGAATATTACGGGGACAGAATCAGATCCAAGGCCGGGATGGGATCGTCAACGGCCAAGAGAGAGAGAGAGAGGATCGATGCGATTGGAAGTGGAGAAGATTTGAGATCGGTGCCAGATCTGAGGCGAGTGAAACGAGAAAGGTGAGGAAGAACAGCGATCCGATCGGAGTCACTCGTAGAATATAATGAGAGAGAGAACAAAAGGAGACGACGTGCACATTCACGGGTCGGGTCGGGTTTGATTCGAGCTAATAAGATAATAAATGGGCCGGGTTTTGTTACGAAACAGAGTGATAAGAGTACTGATAATGACACTTGACATGTACCCTATCCTTAGTATGCTAGGTTGACTTCTCGTGTAGTTTACAATTGAGGAGTGATAATTTAATTGGGAGTGTGACTGGATGTATTTGTTAGATCATCTCCAATGTATTACTCCATTTTCTACTCTAAAATGGAGTAACTCCAAAATGCAGTTGAGTTTTACTCCAATGTATTACTACATTTTCTACTCCAAAAGAATATTTTTAATATTATATTTATTTCAAAATTAGGAATATCACCTTTCATTTATACTATTTGCAAAACAGTCCATTTTAAATTTATAGCATTTCTATTAAATACAATATTAACCACAATTAAATTTTTATTATATAAATAAAACTACTCAACAAGGTTTAAAAAGAATACATTTAATACATTAAAAATTACATTATATAGCTTAAACACAATAATACATCAATTCTAAATTATTCATTAGAATTATAATAATTTTCCCACAAATGATCAACTAATGTATTTCGAAGTAAAAAATGAGCTTCTTTATCTTTGATTTCTCTGAACTGGGAAAGAAACTTTTGGAACCTCACATTATTATTTTCTTCAATTTCAATTTTCCTTGACAGGACTTCTCTTTTAACTTCAATTGGCACCTCGAGATCACAATCATCTTCTATTATCATGTTATGTAAGAATTTAATAATATTTTATCGGTTTATTTGAATAATTTTAATGGATCCGAAAATAATTTATCGGATTATTAAGCAATTATATTTGTTGTAAGTTTTATTTTATGTTATTTCTTTTGTATGGTGCTTATCTTTCATTTTCTATATGTATGATCTTTTATGTTTTATATTATATATATTATGTTGTATAAAAGAGTTCATCAGATGGTTATTTATATAAATTAAAAAATATTAACAGTAAATTTTAAAATATATATAGTAAAATAATATTAATATACTTATTTATAATAATATTTTTATTAAAGATGATGCTATTTATATAATTAAGAAATATCAACAGTAATTTTCTAATATATAGTAAAATAATATTAATATACTTATCTATAATTTTATTTTATTAAAAATGAGGCTATTTATATAATTAAGAAATATAACAGTAAATTTTATAATATATATAGTACTTATTTATAATAATATTTTATTAAAAAGGAAACATATATAAATGTGGAGGGCTATTTGATAAATAAAAAATTTCAACTCCATTTTGGAGTAATGAGTTGGTTTACTCTATATTTGGAGTAATCATGTTTGTTACTCCATTTTGGAGTGAGTTTTGGAGTAGGGTTGGAGATGATTTTACTTCAAAATGGAGTTTGGAGTGGGTTTTGGAGTGGGGTTGGAGATGCTCTTAGAGTAAACCCTTACTCCAATTTAAATTTTTAGTATGGATTCAACTTTTTCTAGCCAATCAGGTGAAATAATGTTTCAGCCCATTTACCAAAAGTGGATAAAACTGATAAAGATAGTGTAACTTTTTCCTCTAATTTTTTTTCCCAAATTTAAAATTTATATATCATGAAGGGTTACCGTAGAGGATGATGTTGTATTGTATTGAATAAGAACGTAATGTACATGAACTTTATATACAGAGAATAGAAAGCACTAAGAATTGATTACAATATATACGAGAATATATAGTTGACATAATCAGAGATACGAGAATATCTCTATACGCCCCCTCAAGATGGACGACCGGTAGAGAGTCCCATCTTGGATGAGTTAATGGCCAATGTGCTCCGTGAGACAGGTTTGGTCAGTGCATCTGCGAGCTGATCTCTGGAGGAGACGTGGGAGACACGGAGAAAACTAGACTGAACCAGTTCACGGATGAAGTGATAAGCAAGTGCAACATGTTTCATACGGGAGTGGAAAACCGGGTTAGCACATAAGTATGTTGCACCGACGTTGTCGCAATAGATGACTGGTTGTGAGCTTGATTTTACACCGAGTTCCTGCAGTAAACTGACGATCCATAGAAGTTCTGCTGCTGTGTCTGCAACACATCTGTATTCAGCTTCTGTTAAAGACCGAGCAACGGTCTGTTGCTTTTTGGATGACCAGACAATTGGGTTTGAGCCAAGGTAAACAATGTATGCACTGGTGGAGGTGTAGTCATCACGGTTACTTGTCCAATCCGCATCAGAGAAGGCGTGAAGAGAGAGATTGTTGTTGCTGCGAAGGAAGATGCCTTGATCTCGTGTTCCTGCTAGATATCGTAGGACCCGTTTTGCTGCTTGCCAGTGGAGATCAGTTGGGCGGTGCATGAATTGAGACAGTTTGTTGACGGCGAAGGAGATATCCGGACGTGTGAAATGTAGGTACTGGAGACTCCCAACTACCATACGATATTCAGAACCATTTGTAAGGGGAGTGCCGGAAGTGAGTTGAAGACGGTCTGAAGGAACCATGGGAGATGATGCTGGATTTGCTTCAGTCATCTTGACACGACCCAAGAGATCATTGATGTATTTATGTTGGGTAAGTAGAAGTCCAGCCTGCGTGCGTTGTGCTTCTATTCCGAGAAAGTAAGACAGAGCACCCAAGTCCTTGATTGAGAATTTCTGAGCCAGAATAGAGATGAAGTGCTGGACACGTTCGGGTGCATTACCTGTGAGGATGATGTCGTCGACGTATATCAAGACGTAGAGAGTGACCGGACCAGAGATGAGTATGAAGAGTGAGGCATCAGAAAGTGATTGTCGGAAACCAGATTGAACAAGGAAGGTCTTGAGCTCCATGTACCACACACGGGGTGCTTGTCTTTATCAATGAAACCAGGCGGTTGCTCCATGTAGACATCGTCATGGAGGTGTCCCTGGAGAAATGCATTGTTTACGTCAAGTTGCCTCAGAGGCCAGTTGTTGGAGACAGCAAGATTGAGGACAGTCAGGACTGTAGGTTGTTTGACTACGGGACTGTAGGTTTCCTGGAAATCCACACCAGGTCTTTGGTGATAACCCTTAGCAACCAACCGTGATTTGAGTCGCTCAATAGTTCCATCTGGTCTTCTCTTGATTATGTACACCCATCGACAACCCACAATATTATACTTTGAGTTGTACGGAACCAAGGTCCAAGTACGGTGCTTTACTTGCGAGTTGAACTCCTCACCCATAGAGTCTCTCCATCGTTCATCTTTTAGAGCCTGTAACACAGTAGTAGGCTCATTTTCTGAAGGTAGTAGTGTTTTCTTGTTAACAACAAAGCTAAACTTCTTGTTGACAGTGAAACCAAACTTCTTGGCAGGTTTAGAGATGTTGTTTTTCCCTCGAGTTATCATCTTGTGAGTGTTGTTTTGCGATTCAGGAAGTGGTCCGGTCGTTGCATTTATTTCAGTGCTCACTGGAGCCGCATCTGATGCTTGTGTTGTGGTTGACACCATTTCTGGTCTGTGTTCATGCAATGTCTCAGTAGAAGTAACAACAACAGGAGGTACAATAAGAGGTGTTTCATTAGTCAAAGGGTTCAAACCTTGGGATAGTACTGGCGATGAAGGCATGTTTGGCGAAACAGGGACGTTGGTGACTGGCGGGCACCAAGAAGGAAAGGCTGGCTTGAATTTAGCTGGTGGTTGAGAAAGGTTTTGGTAAGGATACTGGGTTTCAACGAAATGTACATGTCGAGAGACATACACACGAGAGGAGGAAGGCTCAAGACAGAGGAAAGCGCTTTGATGAAGCGAGTAACCGATGAAGATGCACGGTTTATATTTGGGTTCAAGTTTATGGTGGTTATAAGGCTTGATCCAAGGATAGCAGAGGCAGCCAAATGAGCGAAGTTTGGAGTAGTTTGGAGGTGAACCAAAAAGTTTTTGAAAGGCAGAGATGAGAGATAGAGTTGGGGTTGGCTGTCTGTTGATGAGATAAACCGATGTTGCTAGAGCATAGGTCCAGTAAGATGGTGGCATGTGAGCATGAGAGAGCGAGGAGAGACCGGTTTCTACTATGTGCCGGTGACGTCTTTCAGAGAAGCCATTGTGTTCAGGGGTGTGTGGCGGTGTGGTGAGATGAGAGACACCAACCATGGCTAAGAAGTCAGCTAGAGCTATGTATTCACCGCCGTTGTCCGAGTAGAGCGTCTGCAGTTTGAGTTGAAAACGCGTCTCGACCAACGATTTCCAGCGAATGAAGATGTCTTTGACGTCTGATTTCTTTAGCAAGGGATAGAACCAGATGTAGTGAGTGAAATGATCCACAAAGATAACGTAATATTTGAAGCTATCAATTGATAAAATAGGCGAAGTCCAGACATCAGAAAAGACAAGCTCAAGTGGTTTAGAAGTAGTAAGAGAAGAGTTTGTAGCAAAGGGAAGTTTATGGCTTTTGTTTATTGAGCAATCATCACAATGAAAGGAACTTAAAGAGTTTGAATCTGAAAGCATAGAAGAAGAAACAACAGTTTTTAAAATAGGAATTGATGGATGTCCTAATCTTGAGTGCCAGATAGAGATTGGACATTTGAGAGAAGTAGAATAAGCTGAGGGAAGAGGTGAGTCTCGATTTGGCCAAACATAACCTCCACCTTCAGTCTTTCCCTTGATCATTTGTGCCCCCGACTTGAGATCCTTGACCTGAAACACATTAGGGAAAAACTCCACTGAGACATTGTTATCATTGCATAGTTTGTGAACCGATAACAGGTTCTTTGCAATTGTTGGAACATGAAGAATATTATTTAGTTTGAGATTGCGAGTTTGGGAAGGAAGGGAAGATGAACCAGTATTCGCTATCTCAAGACCCATGCCGTTGCCTATTTGTACTTCCTCACCACCGTTGTAAGGTGTGTGGAGTGAAAGATTGGCTAAGTCCGAAGTGAGATGGTGTGAAGCGCCAGAGTCGAGCAACCAAGAAGGGGTTTCATGGTTATGGAGCATCGCATTGTAGGCTCGTAGAGCCTGTTGGGGATAGTTATTGTTGTACCCTTGTTGATGCGAGGAAGCAGAGTTGGAGGACTGAGGCACGACTCGGAACATAGGACATCGCTTGGCACTGTGGCCTTGAGTGCCGCAAGCCTGGCACCTCCCTAGGTAAGGCCGAGAACCTCTGTTATCATTGTTGTTGTAACCGCCTCTGTTGTTGTGACCTCCTCTGTTATTGGTGCTGCGCCAGTTGTTGGAGCGGCTTTGAGCATGGTTGGCAGTGATCAGAAGCTGTTGTTGCAGAGGACGCGCCGTTGTTGAAAGAGCAAGTTCTCGGGTGATAAGCTTCTCATGGAGTTCTGCAAATGAGATGGGAGTATCACGGGCCTGAACTGCTTCTATCGTGGGTTTGTAGTCATCGGAGAGACCGTCGAGAACTGCATCAGTGAGATCCTCAGGGTGCATCGGATCTCGTAGTAATGCAAGCGCATCAGATTTGACTTTGATTTGCTGCATATACTCATCAATGGTTTTGGTTCCTTTGACGCTTTGTTTGAGTTGATTGCGAAGCTGTTTGATGTGGCCTCTCGTCGGTTTTGCATAGGTGGATGCAAGGAGAGTCCAAGCTTCAAGCGCAGTAGTTGCCGTAGCGATCATGGGTTGATTGGTAATTTCAATAGAGCCCATAAGTGAGCTATAAACGAGGCTGTCTTGCCTCTGACAGATGAGGTATTCAGGGTTGCGTTCGTCGCTGCCGGTATTTGTCATCGGTGGCGGAATAGCTGTTGCATCGATGTGCTTGAGTAGATCATAACCTCGGAGAAGAGATTTGATCTGAGCGCTCCATGTGATGTAGTTTGTCGAAGATAGCTTTGTCACGTTAACCATATTAACAGAGACAATGTTTGACATGAGGCCGGTATTGATAACTTCGGCGGTGGCGTTAGTGTGAGCCATGGCGTGGTGAAAAAGAAACAAATCGAGAAAGAATTTTTTTTTTTTTTTTTCAGATCCCTTAGAAAGAGGGCTCTGATACCATGTAGAGGATGATGTTGTATTGTATTGAATAAGAACGTAATGTACATGAGCTTTATATACAGAGAAAAGAAAGCCCTAAGAATTGATTACAGTATATACGAGAATATATAGTTGACATAATCAGAGATACGAGAATATCTCTATAGTTACTACATACAAACCAGAACTATCCACCACCGCCCTACTTGACAACAACGTGCTTCCAAAAATATGACCTTCGCATCCTATCAACGAACACAAGCAGTGCTAGGAAAAAGAAAACACATGTCTACATGCAGACATCAAACTATACTACTTCTACAAGGAGTATAACAATTTTGGATGACCTGCCGGCCGGCGCAACATACGACTGGGTAAACTAATTAAGACTAATCACACTGTACAATGAAATAAACACATCTAAACGGGTGAAAATTTTATTCCAAGTTACTTAACTTATTTCCTCTCTTTCCATCTCATTTTTTTCAACAATTACTCTATGAATAACCAGTCACATTCTGAATGTGATTGGATATTCTAAATGAAAAAAAAAACGATGAAAAGACATCAGTAACTTTTTTTTACTTGGAAAATTTATAGACATATAGGAGAAAGGCTTCCAACTAACTTTGAGCTCTAGAAGGACTTTACTGTGAGAACCATTAATTGGTAAGGATACTGGTTAATGTCACTGATGTTGTTACTAGAATCTGAGTCTTTATTGGAGTTATCAAGTTATTTATCATCATCAGTTGTAACTTGTATCCATGTCTTTAAGTTTGCTCGTTGATTCCACTAGGGCCCTTCAGGAGCTTCACGTGCTGGTGCTACATGGGAACCCTTAATGAAATCTGACAAGACGAGATATGGCCTTTTATCAGCAGGCCCGGCTCGAAAAATAGGTGGGCCTTGTGCCATATAAAAACAAATTCTTATACTAATAGATAATTTTAAAAATTGGACCCCTAAACCGATAACAGATTTAAAAGTTGTCAAGGGTCCTAAACCTGCAAAGAAATTTTAAAGAAAAAAGGGGGACCTAGTGCTTGTGCACTCTCAGCACTACCCCTAAACCGGCACTGTTTATCAGTTAGCGGCTTAGTTGTTTAGAATAGAACTAGTGTTGGGCTACTCATCAAACATGTTCTGCTTGATCCGGCAACCTACGGACTGAATTTATTTTTTTGAATTAAAATTTTGACTCGTCTGACATACTAAAAAAAAATTAAATTTACAATGCCCCGCTTAATTTTATACGGGACCTGTAGCTAATATTAATAATAATAAAAATAATATTTTATATATTTTTAGAAGAAAAACAATATAGATTAGAATATTTGTACTACATACCTACAACATTTACCATATTTGCACTTCATACCTAATCCCCCCCAATTTTTTTCTCTCCATCATCAATATTTCCCCACAATATTTAGTAATTTTCTTAATACAAGAAAATCATTTAGTTCTCCTGTGACACAAGTAACAAGAGTTTTATTTTGAGGATTCGGCAAAAAAAAAAAACACGAACTTTACATGAATTGCCAAATAAAATCTAAACTCGAAACTGACCAAAAAATACTGTACTTTCTTTAAATTTTTAATTTTATTGGAGAACTTATCATTGACTTGCCATTTTAGCACACCGTGATCTTATAGTGTAGAGGCCGTAATTTTAATGTTAAATATCGACATTAAGTGAAAC
Source organism: Eruca vesicaria subsp. sativa (assembly GCA_932364175.1). NCBI lineage: Eukaryota > Viridiplantae > Streptophyta > Magnoliopsida > Brassicales > Brassicaceae > Eruca > Eruca vesicaria. The sequence continues at coordinate 357,938 of CAKOAT010011114.1, forward strand.
GACGTCGTTTGTGTGCTTTTAAAATGAAAAACAAGTCTATCTCAGGACTGGAACTCAAAGCCAAACAACATGGCCATTTGTCACTGAGCTAACAACACTTCTGATGAAATCTCTAACATATTTTCTTTTATTGAGTATCCCAAAAATCTTTAAAAACCTTAAAATTTTAAGAAATTCAAAAATCAAGAAAATTCTGAAAATATAAAAATAAAAAAATTAAATTACAAATAAAATTTAACGTTTTCGCTAAAATTAATTAAATAATTCATAAAAATCCAAAAAAAAATCCAAAAATGTGAAAAAACTAATGATTCAAAAGATGACAAAAAACCTAATGATTAAAATAATTTTTTTTAAAAAACATTCTTATAAAAATTATGTATCTAAGATCATTTCTGTATTTTATCTTAAATACATTAATCAATAAAAAAATAAGTGTGATAAATATACTTTTGTATATTATCTTACACGCATTCATTTACATAAGAGTTTTCAAATTAATTTCTTCATTAATTTTATTTTTTTGCATTTAATTTTTTTATATTTTTTATTTTTAAAATTTTTGGTCGTTTTTTTTATAAATTAATATATTTGCGATAAAATACATACGTTAATTTATATAAAAATATTTTTCAAAATTTTAATCACAAAATTTAATTCGTTGCATTTATTTGAATTATTTTATATTTTTAAAAATTTGTAATGTTTTGATTTTTTAGACAAAAAAAATATTTGTAATTTCAGTTTTAATTTTACCTTTTCAGAGTTTTCTTGAATTTTTGAGATATTTTTGATTTTTTAAAATATAATTTAGATTTTTCAAGATTTTTTTGATATTCAATGAAAAAACCATGTTAGAGATTTCTTTAAAAGTATCACTAGCACAGTGACAAGAAACCTCGTAATTTGGCCATGTGTTATTGAGTTCGACTCAAGCAATCAACGTGTTTTTGATAATAAAAATAGGTAATAAGATGTCCTTTCATCTCATCTCAAAGCGACATTCAATAATTCTGTCAAATTTACTAACGAAATGTTTAATTGATGAGTCTGCGATAACTTACTAATTAAAGTTTAAAAGTTAAATATAGCTCAGTGTATTTTTGGCTAGCCAATATGTTCGTGTTTGTTTTGACAATTTATTTAAAGTTAGAGTTTTTTTTTGGCCTAATTCTCGTTTTACTTTTAGGTAAGGTTTATGGTTTTGGAAAGTGCTTTATATCTCTTATCTTGTTGTAGAATGTATGTAATTTGGATAGTAGAAACTAAAGTCATGAACATAAAAAGAGGTGATGTTTCAACTTCCAAGTCATCATCACCCAACCGGTTGCCAAAGTTTAAAATAACCTACACTGAATTGGCGGAGAATATGATAAATTGATAACAACATTTCAAATAACCTAATGTAAGTTTATGACTGTTAGGGCTCTGTTGGCCTTATTTATTAAAATCAACAAACCAAAATATATGGATATCGTCAAAATAAAACCAATTTCTTATCACTAACAGGTAACTACTAGTGACAAGCGTACAAAAATGGCTTCTTTCCCAAATTCATCTCAAGTTCTTTTTAAAGGTCTAAAATAAGGTGCATCAATTTAACGAATTATTAATTGATTCACATATTTTATGGGTCATGAAACATACGCATCAATCTCTCAAAAAAGGGCTTTAACTAAAGACGTGTTGAATAATACTTATGAACAAAATTGGGCCAAAATTGACCGCCACACACACGAACAAAATCACCTTTAACCTCAGCACTAAGTTTCCTTCTCCTTTCAACTTGCAGATCTTTTCGACACTGTGTAATGTAATTTAAATTGCCGACCGCAGAAAGGAAAACACTGTGTGTACCAAGAGAGAGAGACGACAAGCAACAAGAAACACAAGTTCACATCTTTCTCTCTCTCTTTAAAGTCTTTCATTACATTATCTCTTCTCCTTTTCTGTTAACCTCTCATTTAATAAACAGAGCAAATAAACAGAGTCCTTCATCTTCTTCTTCTTCTTCTGGGGAGAGAGAGAGACCGGTAGAGAGCTCCAACAATGGCGAAATTGGTTTTATCCGAATGTGGCGTAAGACCTCTCCCCAGAATCTACACCACACCCAGATCCACTTTCCTTTCCAACACCACCTTCAAACTCAAACAATCCTCTTCTTCCACTTCTCTAGGGTTTGGTCTGAAGTCTAGAAACTGGGCGTTAAATGTGACCACACCTTTAACAGTTGACTCGTCTCCTCCTCCAATAGAGGAAGAAGAACACGAGACGCAGAGATTCGATCCAGGCGCTCCTCCTCCGTTCAACTTAGCTGATATTAGAGCAGCTATACCTAAGCATTGTTGGGTTAAGAATCCATGGAAGTCGATGAGTTATGTTGTGAGAGACGTTGCTATTGTATTTGCATTGGCTGCTGGAGCTGCTTACCTCAACAGTTGGCTTGTTTGGCCTCTTTATTGGCTTGCTCAAGGAACCATGTTTTGGGCTCTCTTTGTTCTTGGCCATGACTGGTACTATAATTAAAAAAAAAAACCTTTTATCTTTTTCTTGTTCCTTCTGTTTAGCCTTTGACTTGGTCAAAATTTGGATGATTATCACTTTTAATTTGGAACCATTTGAAACAAAAATATTTGCTTTACATCTTTACCCCTATCTGTTTGACTTCAATGGCTCTGTTGGACAGAACTGAGTTCTGATGTAGTAAACTTTCCTTATAATCATCATCCTGTTGCGTGTAGACCAATGGCAACTAGTTACTGCTTTTGTATATGTTCTTGATCTTCTTCTAGTTGTCACAATACTCTGTTGGTTTCAGTGGACATGGGAGCTTCTCTAATGATCAGAGGTTGAACAGTGTGGTTGGTCACCTTCTTCATTCCTCAATTCTAGTCCCTTACCATGGCTGGTTAGTTTTGCTTTCAAACTATTTTAGTTAAAAAAAAAAGCAATCATCTTCTTTGTGTAAATATATGAACTTTGATTGGTCTGCAGGAGAATTAGTCACAGAACTCATCACCAGAACCATGGACATGTTGAGAACGACGAATCTTGGCATCCTGTAAGTTATCAACACTGGCTCTTGTTTCAGCCATGTGGTGTTTGTTTTTTATTTAGACTGTTTCTGTAACTGCAGATGTCTGAGAAAATCTTCAAGACTTTGGACAAACCAACTCGGTTCTTTAGATTTACACTACCTCTCGTGATGCTCGCGTACCCTTTCTACTTGGTAAGGACAAAAAAAACTCATCTCTTTGTTGCTGTAATAACTTAAGCTGACACATGATCAAGTAAATAAAAAGGCTCATGTGTTTCATCATCTGATGTTTTCAGTGGGCTCGAAGTCCGGGGAAAAAGGGTTCTCATTACCATCCGGACAGCGACTTGTTCCTCCCTAAAGAGAAGAAGGATGTTCTTACATCTACTGCTTGTTGGACTGCAATGGCTGCTCTGCTTATCTGTCTTAACTTCGTGATGGGTCCAATGCAAATGCTCAAACTCTATGGCATTCCTTACTGGGTAATGCTACCGCATGTTACTCCCCTGGTTCATCAGACAAATTTGTGTATGAGTTTCTTTGCCTTAACCTGACAATTGTTTTTTTTTAATGTCATGTACAGATAAATGTAATGTGGTTGGACTTTGTGACTTATTTACATCACCATGGTCATGAAGATAAGCTCCCTTGGTACCGTGGGAAGGTAAAAATGCATAGTCTCTGGCCTTCAACTATTCTGTAAAGACAACGCAATGTCTCATGTATTGTTAAAGCCACTGTTGCTTAATATCTCATGTTTTTCCCAAAACAGGAGTGGAGTTACTTGAGAGGAGGGCTTACAACATTGGATCGTGACTACGGAGTGATCAATAACATCCACCACGACATTGGAACTCATGTGATACATCATCTTTTCCCACAGATCCCACATTATCATCTAGTAGAAGCGGTAAGTAACTGAAACCAAAGACTAACAGAGTTGTACATACTTCAAAAGCTTATGAGTATTTTTTTGGTTGCTTGCTCATTTCTTTTGCAGACAGAAGCAGCCAAACCAGTATTAGGGAAGTATTACAGGGAGCCTGATAAGTCTGGACCTTTGCCATTACATTTACTGGGAATCTTAGCAAAAAGTATGAAAGAAGATCATTATGTGAGCGACGAAGGAGATGTTGTATACTATAAAGCAGATCCCAATCTATATGGGGAGATCAAGGTAACAGCAAGTTAAAATGAAGCAGTCAGAGGGAGAGATAAGCCGTGAAACTCAGCTATTTCTGAGTAGTTGATTTTTTTGCTTATTAAATGTCAATCTATTGTGTTACTACACCATAGAGTTAGTATTATCTCTGAATACAATCAGATGGAAACAACAACTTTGTTTTCAGTACTGAATCTATAGCATTGTCTTAGATTCATCCTTTTTAAGGGTTTTAAGATTAAATATAGAGGGCAAAGTAAAGTTCAATGCTTAAGATTTTCTTGACTACATACACAAATCCCATGACACAATTGAAGGAACAAACTAGTTTTACTTATATGAATAATAGTACTCAAACAGTTGCTACACTCTCTCAACTTCTTGGAATCCCTTTCTGGTGAGCTAAAGAGAGTTTTTCGTATGCTTTGAAATTAAAAGGTTAAATAAACAACAACAAAAAAAAGAGAAGAAAAAAAAGTTGATTAATATTAAGACATGAGAACCAGAGTCTGTGGGAGATGATCATCATCATCACTGTCTTCCTTTCTTTGCACAGCAAGGAGGGCATTTATACTGCTTGATACTCTCTGCTTTGGCAGGAGTTATCTTCACGCATTTTCCGTGGTACCAACGTTCACAAACATCACAGCAAATCCAAAACTCATCTTGTGTATAATTGCCTCCACAGATACCACAGAGAGTGTCTCCATGCTCGTCTTCTTCTTCCTCCTCATCATCGTAGCTCTCTTCCATCAGTCTTGGTGTTGGACTCTTTGCATGCCCTTCTATTGATCTCTGCAACCAACCCATTTTTGTTTTTTTAAAGAGTTTACAAATCAAGAACAAAAACGTGAGATCCTGTTTTTAATGTACCTTAGTGCCGTTCCTGGATTTGCTTCCGGAATCAGAGCTTGGCTTGTTGTCTTTGATGGGTTTCCTACCAGTCACTACATCGAAAAGAGTTGGGAGATCGTTGATCAGACTAAACAGCCGCTTCCTGCACATATAAGATATGAGTTTTAAAATAAATTATAACCGTATATATGATCTCATTAGTAGAAAATGAAAGAGCCATTTTTGTCAACATGCAGCTTTCACATATCCTTTTTCAGCGAAGTAATTGGGATTCCAATAGTTACTAAAATAAGTTTTCACATGTAACAGTGAGACGGTAAAATATATCAAATGCTTCCACTAAACATCTGTTATAAGGGAGAGTAGTCAAGTAATGACGAAAAATCAACTTTCAAATTAGCCAATACAGTAACCAAAGATGAAAGAAAGAGCTGAAGAAAGTTTAGACAGGTAAAGTAATAACAATCAAGACGTCCATAGATATTATTCAAGCCACAATTAACATAGCCTAAGCAAAGAAGAACCATACACACACATCAAGGGGGAAAAACAAATAAACACAAAGACTACTAAAACAGTTTCAATTTTTTTCACTACACATTTTTATCCTTCAGACAGCTTCATGTCAGTGCTAAAACCGGACCGAAACACAAACGGTATCATGTAAGAAGAACAAACCCATTAAAACCAAGTAAAAAAAAAAAATGCAAGACTTGTCTTAATGAAAGCTCAAACTTGAATAAAATCTGTAAAAAGAAGAGATAGAGAGAGAGAGAGAGAGAGAGAGAAAAGAGACCTCTCGTTGCGGTTAAGGCGAGCACCAAAGTAGAAAGAAACAGAGAGCAACCAACAATCACTATGAACAGCAACAAGCGAGAGCCAATCCTTCCTCTGCATACCATCTCTAGCGAAATTAATACCAAGAGCAGGCTCAGGAAGCTCAGGAGGAACTTCCTCCGCCGGTAGATTCACTTCCCATGACTCATTCGGATGTCCATACAAACACAAATTCTCCTTCTCTACACCAACCACACACACACACACACACAAAAAATCAAATCTCTTATAAAAAGGTAAAACCTTTCAGCTCCAAAATGCTAAAATTGACTTACCCGGATCGCATTGAGAGTAAAAATCATCAACATCTGAGCAAAAATCAACAAAAAGAGGAAACTTTAAAGGAAAATCCAAAGGCATTATTACGAAGAAAGATAGGAACTTTCGAGATGGGTTTTGCTCAGACCTTTAGTAAGAGCACGGAGAAGAGCGGAGCGACGAGCGGTGTAATCCTTGAAGATCTCTTCGACGGTGCGAGGGTTAGAGGAGACGGCGGCCATAGATTTACAGAGTATGTATGTATATACGGATTGTGTAAAGGTGTAGATCAGTAGCTAGTGGAGAAAGATCGAGGTCGGCATCGATGGTTTCTGTGACCCGATGTGTTACGGACGTGGAGAGAGAGAAAAAAGGAGATTATAGAGAGAGATGGAGAGAGGTAGAAGGAAGAAGAAGAAGAAACAAGGAAAAAAGAGAGAAATAATAAAATATTATTTATTTTTGGGAGTTTGGTTGCGTCAGCGAAAAGGTTTGGCTGTTGAAGATACGTCGTTTTAGGTTAAGCCTTTTTATTTGGGAGACCCTTATTGGGCCGTATGTTCATTTATTTAGGCTTAGGCCCAAACTAATCCAGTCTTTTATCGAAATATATTCAAGTATTTTTTTGTGTTATTGATTTTTTATTTATTTATTGGTTTTCTGTATTTTTTCCATTTTATCTAATTAATATGTTTAGTAGTTAAGTCAATTTCTTATGTCCATTATATAATTTTTTTATTTTTATTTTGTAGAAGTGATGAGAGAGGTAATCAACACAAACTACCTTTGACTAAGTAATGAATTTCAACTTTCAACTTTGAAGACTTTCCAAAGTCTAACTTAAGATGTATAGACAAGAAATATGGAAATCTATACTATTAAAGCATGATCCTATTGTTAAAATTTTGGATTCTACCCCTAGGTTTTTATCACATTTATAAGATAATACCACTATTTATTTTTAGAATCTTAATTAATTAAACAATTTAATATCTCCTATATTTATGGTAACTGATAATATTTCCTATTTTGTGATTAATTATAATTTTCTTTTTATGAAAATTATGATTTTCTATTTAATTTTAATATCATATTTCCGTGCATCATATTATTTAGCGATCAAAAATTATAAATTATTATTTACTGTTTTATTTTATCCATAATAATGATATGTCAATTCAATTTGTTTTAAAAACTAAATTTTAGATATAAAATGAGTAAAAATGTAAACTTATCATATGTTATTAATAACGAAAAGAAACTAATATTGTTATATGAATAAATTGTGTTTTTTTTTCTATTGCAATTGTTTCATTTTTCAAATGACAAGAAAGTTTTTATTAAGGAAATTACAAAAAATCAATTTTCTTTAATATTAAAAACTAGACTTTGACCCGTGCGCCTGCACGGGTGTTTATTCAAAGTTATATATATTTCGATATCAATGTGATTCTCAATTTATGAAAGATACATTTTATGATTGATTGGTCGTTTTAGTTTTTTGTATAAGTGTTAGTTACTCATATTGTGATTGAATATTTAACCAACGAAAGTAATATTTTATATAAGATATTTGTCATTTAATCCTTTTTATTACATGAATAATTTCCTATTGTTTTTTTGTGTATAAATAAACTTATTTAATATGTTTATGTATGTTAATTCTATTTTAAAAACAAAATGTTTCCAAATAATTCTAGATACCATTTGATTCTTGTCCAATCTGGTTTTTTTGATTAAGCTGGGTTAAGAAGTCTAAAATCTGGGTTTTCAGATTAAATATAAAAATCGGGTTTTTGAATTCGATAATTTAGATAATTTACAATATTTTGGATACGATAATTCGGGTTTATGTACTTCGCTTGATAAATAATAATTTTTAGTTATTTCATTATTTGAAAATTAAATATACTTAATATTTGTAAGTATATAAGTTATATTAAAGGAATTTGGTACTCAATCGTTTCTTGATTCGGTTCCAATTCGATTTTGGTTTGATTCCAGTTCCGTTTTAGTTCTTTAATTCTAGAGATATAGAATCCGCTGAGATAATTGATAGGATCCAAACCAAACTTCTTTTTCAATTTAGTTTGGTGTTTCGATTCCAGATAAATGTGCCTAGGGCTTTATACTATTAAGATCTGATTGTGGTTATTTTGAGAATCATTGTTTTAATCTGTCAATTAGTTGTATAGTGCTCAAATTTCTAGATTCATTTTTCTCAAGCATCACTTATATTGTTGATGATGAACCGTGACTTTCTTAGGGGAACACGTTGTTCTCTTTTTATGTGATACTACTGCAAGTTTGCAATCCTTTTTCTCATCTGGATTTAAATCAATATACGTGTGGTTTATGACTTAGTTTAAAAGGTTTTTTAATGATATGTTTTTATTGTATCAATTAATGAAATGTGTTTGGGAACTTCTCAATATAATCCGTACGAAATAATAACAAAATTAAAGGCTAGTTATGGGCTGTTATTAAATGAAGAGAAGGCCTTTTAATAATGTATTAAAGGAGTAGTTTTAATGTCAGTGGCATGAGTAGTAATATTTGTGGAAAAATAAGGGTTAATTCTAGTTTGTACTTCTGTTTTAATAGTTTAGACTAGATTTCGACCCGCACAACCGTGCGGGTATTTTAATACGAAAATATTTGAAATTATATAATAAAATTTATCAATAAATAAATATAATTTGATTCTGTATGCTATCCAATTTTATAATAATTTTATGTGACTTACAATATTATTAATAGAAAATTTATAAATTTTTATTTTTGTAACAATTTTTTAAAAACAAAATGATGTAACATTACTAATTTATATATTTTATTTTATTTCTAAATTTTAAATATATGTAAAATGTAAATTTTGTTTGGCCTACATAATACATAAACAAAATTTTGGGATATTCCTAAAAGTATTTTACATAATTTTAATTTTTTGTTTATAAAAAAATGAATTAAATTTTAATTATATTTAATGATAATTAAAATTTTAATCAAATAATTTTTGAAACTATATCTTGTAAAGATTCTAAAGATTTTCAAAAGATTTTGTTAGAATTTTCTTAAAACTATTTATTTGTATTTCAAACAAAAATTAACCATATGAAAAGATATTATAATGTTATGTAAAATTTTATATAATTCTAAGGATGATCCAAACTGAAATATCACACATGAAGTGAGTTATGACTTCTATTTTAATATAATAGATATGAATTACTAAACAAATTTTTTAAAATATATTATCAGTTTTTATGGGGTTATTTAACGGATCAAGAGAATATCATAATACAGATTAATAGCGGGTTTTAAAATATATACCGGGTTGACTTAAATTTTTAATTAGTAAATTTTTAATTGGATTATAGAAAAATTGCCGGATGTAGCGGTTCAACTATGGATCTGGGTCGGATATGGAAACATTACGTGAAAATCAAACATTATAATAAAACTTTTTAAATATTAATAAAACAATTTTAAAATTTTTGTGTTTGAATAATTAATTTAAATAAATTTTATCAAAATGATAAAAATATACCCGCGCTTTTAAAGCGCAGATCAAAATCTAGTTATTAGTATTAAATTCAAAGAAACTCGAGGCAAAATCAGCCAAAGACTCAAGCACAAAGTTAGAGTCTTTTTTTTTTTTTTTTAACGCTGAGTTCGAACAAAAGTACGAGGGGGTACAACAAAGAGACGATAATAGCAAAAAATGAGATGTCAGAAGATACCATCAAAAGGAAAAATCGATAAAAAGGAGAAGGATAACCTATTTACCCACCCCCTTCCTTACTGAGCCTCCAGGACGAGCAGATGATGTAGCCACGAAGGAGCATTCCGAGCGATATACGACTGATGACGCTGGTCTCGAGTGACGCTAAGAGCTATAGAAGATGCAGCTTCATTTCGATCCGGAAGTGCGTGATTCAGACTCCATGAATCAATTCTAGCCAGGAGCCAGAAAATGCTGTGACGAATGTGGCTGTGACAAGGGGAAGCAGTTGGATTTGTAATAGCGTCATGGAGGCAATCTGAGGAGGTCTCGAAAATTATATTTGAGAAGTGTAGGTTGTGCAAACATTCCACCGCCCAGAAGAGTGCCCACAATTCAGCCTCGGTCTTTGTACGCACGTATGAATAAGCCCGACGACTATGCATGATTGTATTTCCTTTATCATCACGAAGAATCCAAGAAGCACCACTCGGCAGGTTTGGATTAATCCACGAGGAACCCACATTACATTTTAGGGTACCATTAGGTGGTTTCATCCATGAAGCCTTACATACGCCAACACCGTCAACTTGGTTTAAAGAACCCGAGAAAGTATCATACCATGTCGATTCCTCTTCATACGCCCTCTGAGCGACAAAGGAAGATTCAAGAACCTTATTCTTAAAAACAAAAGAATTTCTAGCTTTCCATATTTCCCATAACAACCATGGAAACACTTTTGCTGTATGTGTATCCCCAGAGTTAGAGTCTTTGATTCCTATAAAGTGTTCTTTAGGGAAATAATAAGCGTGAAGCATGGTGAAAGCCGACACTTCAAAATAACGACGTTTCAAAAGAGAAACTACTAGACAATATCAATATGAATACAGAAATGACATAAACTAGATTTAATCTTTTCAAAGCTAATGACAAATACCATAGTAACACTTTTGTTTCACTTTTTGCTAATGTCAAAACTATTTTTACTAGTTCCAAAGTGAAAGTAGAGAACTCATAAGAAGATCAGGGGAGCCAAAACCGGAGATCACTTTGATAGAGAGTAAGGTATCCACCATGTGTGATGCAGTCTTGTTGAGGAAGACGGGGAAACCATAGAAAGCGGGAAAGTAACAATGGGTAGTGAAGGAATCACGCGTTCCAAGTTCAAAAACCAAAACAAATCATTAATAATCTATAGTAATTTTTCTTTATAATTAATATGATTGATGGAATCAAAATCCATATACTGTATGTCTAAATGGACTGCCTGAAGAATGTAATAATAGCATACCTGAAGTATAAAGAAAAGAAGAATGGAGGTATGCAATAGCTTAAGCCCTGTGCAAAGTATCCGTATGAATAATGGAGTATGCTTTTTGTCCAGGCATCGTAAAGCCAAAATGTACCTTCCTTCTTCTTTCTTGTTCCTAACCTACACAAAATGAAGGAATACAAACAATATATCTATTTATACCACGTGATATGATCAATTCATAGAAGATTAATATAATTTCCCTTAAGGAAAAGAAACTACACTCCCGTGATGTTCTCCAGACCTATTCACGATAAACACGTATTTGAAGACTCTCATCAATACACATATACAGATGAGTGCTATCTTTGTGACAAAGTGGTTTCTTTGGAGGAGTCGGATGCATTTTACTGTCAAGGATGTAGATTCAATTTTCACAAGAATTGTCTCACAGTAAATTATCCAAAGTGCCATGAGCATACACTAACCTACATTCGTGGAGCGATCCCCTTCCCTTGTGACGTTTGTGGGTCGAAAGAGTATCCCGCTCAAATGTACGGATGTTTACAGTGCGATTTCTTTGTACATAGACATTGTATATACCTACCAAAGGTTATAAAGATCACACGTCACTCGCATCGTCTCGGTCTCGCTCACCGTCTTCTTCGCATCTCTGATGGCGACAACCACAACGTTTGTGGAATTTGTCGGAGACGAGTTCATGTTAGGTATGGAGGATATTCTTGTATTGACAATACATGCAATTATGTTGTGCATTCTGATTGTATAATGCGCTTCAATGTGTGGGATGGCAAAGATGTTGAAGGAGAGCCTGAAGAAGAAGAGGTTGATGATCTTACGCCGTTGTTGGTGAAGGATATAGATGGCGAATCAATATGGCGCCATTTTAGCCATGACCATGACCTATTCAGAGTACTCGAAGATCAAGACAGTGAGGAGTTATGTCAAGCGTGTATTCTTCCCACTAAAACCGGTACGTTCTTGCGTTGTAAGCAATGCGATGACTTTGCTCTCCACGAAACGTGTGCGAGTCTTCCTCGTAAGATGTCACACGGGTTACATCTCCATCCCCTAACTCTACATCTCGAACCGATCTACACCTTTCCCGGATTCTTCACTTGTTCTGTGTGCAACCAATACTCTTCTGGACTCATGTCGTACAAATGTAGCCATAAAGATTGTGGATTTATAATGGATGTGAAGTGTGCTTCTTTTGTCGAGCCATTCAACCATACTGCTCTCCCACATGATCCATTCTATCTGGGAATAAATTTAAGCAGCGGATTCATTAGTTACCTCTGTGACGGTTGTAGGCAATTTGCAACGGTCACAGCAAGATGTGTCGAAAAAGTTACATACTTTGACTTTAAATGCGTGAATTTACCAGAAGTGATGAAATACAAGTCTGACGATCATCCACTCACCTTATACTATGATGAAAATCATGACTTTGAGTGGTGTGAGATATGTGAAGAAATTATAGAGAAAGGACTAATTTTCTACACCTGCCACGAATGCACCACCACTCTACATGTTGACTGCTTCTTAGGGAAATACCCTTATTTGAAATGTGGCCATAGGATCAAAGTGAATGGTTTCGAGGTTGAGATTGCTTCAAACAATGGTGCTTCTCGCCCCACTTGTCAAACATGTCACCGTATTTGCCAAGACAAACAGGTTTTCAATGGAAAAGATGAACTATGCTTCTGTTCTATCAAATGTATTCCTTTCCAAGCTTCTTCTTAGATTCAGAATAATTTGTCCAAAATGATCGATGATAATATACTCTGTGAGGTAATAAAATTATGTTTGTAACTGCTGAGCAGGGTGTTTATACCTTTAGTTTAGTATATCTTTTTCGAGCTTTTTGTGCAGGTAGTAAGAGAATATTTTTACCTAGTCCAAAGCTCTTTAGACCATGATTAAACTCTTAGACCATGATTAACCCGAAGTTCTTAAAGTGAAATTTTAGCGGAAATTAAGAAACTATTTCTTAATTTCCGCTAAGAACTCCATACTAAGAACTCCGGGTTAATCATGCTCTAAGTTCTTAGCATATCGGTAAAATCTGCGAATAGTCTAAAAACCTTGCAAGAATTGACTCTTACACAAAACACATAAGAGTTGCGTGTTAAATAATGGTGAAATCCGCATGTTTTTAAATTGATTTTTTTTTTAAGAACCATGGATAAGAGATCCATGGTTAATGATGATCGAGTGAGAGATATGAGAATATGTTTAGCGGATTACGCACCAGTAACCATAAGAATCTACTTGTTGTAAGGTTTTTTTTATCTAATTTTTTTTTAAAAAAAATAAAAAAATAATTGTAAATTTCCACGTGTTAGTGGAACGCATAATTCGTATAGTTGTCTCTTGCACAAAAAGTTTAAGAGTGGGTTTTTAACAAAACCGTGGGCCCCACTCGTTAAGAGTTGTTTTGGAAAGACTCTTGACGGCTGAGAGGGTTCGCGGTAAGTGATTAAGGGAATATCCCTTTATTATTAAAAGAGAAGCACTTTTAATAACTAACCTTAAAAATGTAAATTATTCACAAAATTGCCATTTTGCTTATGTGTCAATACAATAGCTCTTCTCACAACATCTAAATAAAAGGTCTTCCTTTACTAGATTAATTACAGAATATACCATTGGTCATATCAATTATTTATGTCACTTAAAAATATTCTTAAAACATTAATTGATATACTATGTACATATCAAATCGATTTAACATTATGACTCCAAAATAAATTCACTTGCTATCAATTTTAAAGGTTCATATTTTGTATTATATTGTTTTGTAAACCATATCAAAATATATTGTTTTGTAAACCACATGAAACT
>CAKOAT010011114.1:372228-388190 GCA_932364175.1 Eruca vesicaria subsp. sativa
TAGCAAGATTCTATACACAATATTCGTGTTTTAATTTAGGCTTTAATTAGGGGGATTTTGATGTTTTATGCAAAAAAAGATTACCAATGAAGATTCAGATTGAGAAGGACCGAGAATACTTTATCCAATTTTGTTGTTATTATCCCCTATATATTAAAATATAATCATTTAAAAATTATAACTTTAAGTTTGTAATAATTAAAAATAACCCTAATCTTATGTGGTATAGATCTTTGTCTTCTATTTTAATTTAGAAGGATTCTAGAGCGTATAATATACTGTATAGTCTAAAAATTATACTGTCTAGCAATATAATATTTCGTAGGCTATAGTTGGTCGCATATATCAAATATTTATTGTTTCATCACTCGAACACTAAAAAGTGAAAAAATATATGAAATTGGGTCCATTAAATTCTAAACTTTGATCTACATTTGTAATTACAATTATTTCTGATCATACGTATATATAATTATATAAAATTCTAAAATTCTAAAATTTCAAATATATATAAAAACAATTATATGTAAAATTTAAATTTGTCAATACTAAAATTTTATATTTTAATTACATACATTTACCCTGCGCAAGGCGCAGGTCTTATCCTAGTTATAGTAGTATTGTTGACAAGTAGTGGTATGATAAGGATAAGAAGAAGCAAAATCACGTACACTAGCACCAAATCTAGTAAAAGAGAGTTGTACGTAAAGTAATTCGCATAAAATAGAAATAGTTTAACGTATATTCCCAGTGGACATGACTTTGCGAGGTCCACTTTTCAACCTAAAAAAAATGTTTTATGAGCATTTTCCTTTCTTTTAAAAAAATACCGAACACACACACACCTCTGAATTTTCTCCAATTTATATAGACTCTCTCGTTTCTTTCACCCAAAAATAATAATAATCCTAACGCCTTGTTCCGTAATTAATGATCTCATTGATTAGTGTTATAAATATATAAAGATCGGTTCCTTCTCCACTACTTGTAAGATCGATTACTGGAGAAAAAAAGAAGATGGGGAGATTGTTCTTGGTGGATTTGGAAGGCAAGTCTTACTGTTGTCGTCACTGCAAAACTGATATTGCTCTCTGCGATGATGTCGTCTCTAAGGTTTTTTTTTCATTTCTTTACTGCTAAAATCTTGTTCTGCTATTTATCTCTTAATCAAATCACTCGTGTGTGTGTGTGGGAGTTTGGTTTCTTCTCACTAAGATTTTATGATCTGATGATTACACAAATCATATTCTCTAAACTTATTGTAGAGGATAATCATATTGTTGCATTGCATTGTATTATGATCAAAGCTCTTAATATTATCGATCATGAATACATTTATTATGTTAAATCAGGAGAATTGGGTCTAGACACTGTCATATAATTAGATCAATCTATGATTCAGTCATTGTTAATCTTTCTATGGCTTCTTGATCTTGAGACTATCAATCACATTTTATGATTTTATTGGTGCCGAAGCTGTGTGGATTTGATTGCTAAAATGCAATTCTGATTACTTAATATTTAGTAATTATGACTCACAAAACTTTTAAAGGTTTGTGTATAGAAGATACTTACAACGTCTATGTTTGCTTGGTCTTTTACAGTCTTTTCAATCACGGCATGGGAAAGCTTACCTCTTCAGTAAGGTGTAAGTTAATCTACTCTCATTGTGTTTTTTTCTTTTTTTTCTTATCCTCCTGACCGAAAGCAGAAGATCGCCTTTGGATAATTGGATTACTTTTATATGGTCAAAGTTCTGACACGAAGCTTATGCAGTTTTTTTTACTAGTGGTGGATTTTTGTGTGTGGACAGAGCGAATGTGTATGCTGGGAAGAAGGAAGATAGGATGATGATGACAGGGTTGCACACCGTCGTTGATATTTACTGTGTCAAATGTGGCTCTGATGTTGGATGGAGATATGTAAGCAAAACTTCAAATGTTTCTTTCTTGGAAGGTAACTAGTGTTTCTTGGTATCATCAACCTTTTGTTTGTTTTGTTATTCAGGAGTTTGCTTTTGAGAAGAATCAAAAGTACAAGGAAGGCAAATCTGTTCTAGAAAGGTAAATACACTTATTCAACTTAATTGCTGTTTTTTTTTTCTTGAGCTTGAGATGATAGATGTGTTTGATGTTCTTGACAGGTACAAGGTTTGGGGCCCGGATGGGAACAATTACTGGATAGCTCAAGAAGATGAAGCTGGTGAAAGTGATAGTGATGATTGATTTTTGATTAATGCTTTCATCTCAAATAATTTTGTACATTCCCTCCTCCTCTTTCATCTTTTCTATCATTCTTTTCAATGTCTTTTTCTCATTTTCTGAACCACCATACATCTTCTATTAGGACACGTTCAGAGATCAATTGTTTGTGTTGCAACTACTTGTGGAACACATACAATTAGAGAAATCTCATTATCTTATTAATCAAAGCTTTTACGGTTGTTTCTAAAGTTCTTTACCACATGAACAGCAGTGTAAGTTTCTGTTTAGGATCAAAAGTTACAAAAAAAAGTGATTTGAATTCAGAACATAATAAGTTTGATTCATAGACAGGTGAAAACAAATTGTGTTAAAAAAAGACAGGTGAAAGAAAAAAAAACGTTTCCATTAATTAATCAGTGTTGTAAATGTTGATATCACAAAAGTAGATGTAAAGAATTGACCCCAAAAAAGGAAGCTACATCAAAGTTACTCTTAGAACAACCTATGACAAAAGCTGTGGAAGATCCATAAACAAAAATAAAAAGAACAAAAAAGGAAACAAAATCACTTATTGCTTATGATACTCTCGATCCTTTGGTGTTGCTGCTTTACACATCCTTTGCCTCTGGTCCAAAGATGTTTTTGTTCACAACAAAAGAAACTTTGCCTTGTTTTTTTACCTGAAAGGACCTAACAAACAAAAATTAAGAGGTTTCTTTAACTTCATTTGCTTCGTTTCTTGGCTTCACTGTAGAGGATTACTCCAATGACCGTTAACGAGTAACCCAACATTCCAGTCACTGAGACAGGATTCTTGAATATTAGGATGGAAACCACCACTGCTACTGCTCCTTTGGCGTTTCCTAGCACCTGTCATAAAGAAGGTTCTTGATTCAATTATTAATGTTTAGAGGAAGAAGTGGTAATGCAGAGAAGAGATGGACAGTTTTTTACCTGGAGAGTCAGAGCGCTGGTGTGTTTCGTGACTAAGAAATTAGTCAAGTTCACGAAATAAGCGAGAGCAGAATTGAATAGCAGATACCAAACGATTCTAAAATCGTCTCTGGCGAGTGCAATTGTAATGCCAACAACGTTTCTCTCCATGATAAGGGTAGCAGGAAGAAGGAATACAACAGCTATGGGAGCCATGTAGAGGAGGAGATTCATGGAGTTTAGCTTCTCCCTTCAAATAAAATTCAATATTAACACTTTCAGCAGCCCTCTTAACAAATAGAGACTTCTAAAAATATGATTCTATTGTCTCTTACCCTTCTGAAGATAGCAAAATCCCTTGCAGAACTGATTTAAGGGCTCTAGCAGCTGTGGCTGCAACGCACATTATGAATCCAAACAGGTGGAAACTTGGTTCACTCTGACCAAATCATGAAAACAAAGAAGACAATCAGATAAGAGGGTCAAATCAATACAAATGGTAAAACTCCAAATGAAATCAAACAGATTCAAGAGTAAACATACTCCACAGTCCACAAACACATAGAAACAACTTCTCTTCTAAAGTAAAACTCACTACATATAACGTTTATATTCTGAAGCGATTGAGACAAATTAAGGAACTTTTCAGAACTCAGTACCTTCAAGCTCAGAGCGATCCAAAACGTTTTCTAAGATGCATTGTAAATGTATATACATATTAACCTTAACCTACCCCTAAGATTTCTAACAACATTCACATACAAACCCCAACAGCACATTTTTGAAGTAACTGAGATGAAAGTAAAGTTATCAGAACTCAGCAGCTACAAGCTCAGAGCAATGCAGGTATATATATACATTCACATCAAGAAACTGAATCAATCAGAGGTCACCACATCTCTCTAAAGCTAGTGACTTTATGAGCTATCAATATTCACATAAGAAACTGAACCAATCAGATTCCATGCCTCTCTCTTCCACATTACCATCTCCCTAAAGCTAGTAACTTCATCAGTCACTAACATCACATTTCAATCTTTCAATACTCATAAGTCAAATAAAAAAACAAACCCTAAGAACACATTTTTCAAGTAACTGAGATAATTGCTCCAAAAAAAAAAAAAAGTAACTGAGATAAAGTAAGGAAGTTATCAGCAGCTTCATGCTCAGAGCAATGCAGGTATATATATATATACCAGAATATTACTCTACCTAAGATTCAGATGTCAACACATCTCCCTAAAGCTTAGCAACTTCATCACCGACACAACACCACACTCAAAAAACCACAAAACACAAAAAAACCACATTTTATCAAAGTCATTACCCCACTAGCAATAACAACACCAGTGACAACAGGCAAAAGCGTCACATAAGTCAACCACGCCTCCTTCTTCAACGTAATCAAATACGCAAACACGGCCGTGAAAAACGGCGTCGTCGCGCCAATCGCCTGGTTAAACGAAACCGGCAGAAACCTCAGCGAGATATTCCCGAACACCACCGACACGCAGAACACCAAGCTCAGCGCGGCGATCTTGAGGAACTGGACGCGGGATCTGATGGTCTGCATAGGGACCATCTTCATCCACGCGATGGCGACGTAGCTGAGGAGGGAGCAGGCGGTCATGTGGCACATGGTGAGGAAGATCGGGTACTTGAACCCGTAGTTGCTCAGTAAGTACTTGTTGAGGAGGAGGACTCCGATGTTCGAGGAGTACCATGACGCCACGATCCCGATTGTGAAGAATCGGCCGTTGGCCGCCATCTTCATTTGGTGTGTTGTTTGTTGTTGGAAACCACGAGATCTGATTGGGAGATTTTAGTTGGTTTTTTGGATCGAGTCCACGGAGGAATGATGGAATCTGGGATTTTGGAGAAAGTGTGATTTGTGGAAGAGTGAAGATGGAGAAGATGGAGAAAGAAGGAAAGGTCAATTAATCAGAGTTTTTTTTTTTTTTTGGGGGGGGGGGGGACTAAAAATGGAAAACGCGTTATGTGTGTTTAAGTGCGTTATGTGTTTGTGTATTTACTATATATTAGTTTCCGTTGATTTTAATTTAATTCTTCGTTAAATGCATTTTATAATAATCAGAGTGTATTTATGAACATCTGACTTGCCTGTTTATGACTTCTCTTAGCTTCTTCGTAGTAATATAAAGATTACGGATTCTCGGTTAGGTTTGGTTTGGTTGGTGCATTTTACGCAATTTTTATGTTTATTTTCAAGGATTGGAAAAATAGGTTGATATTCAAGAATAGAGTTTCGGACGCATAAAAGTTCATATGCAATAACAATCATTAGGTGAAAAAAAAACTAATGCTATAATATTCTTTTTTAAAATGAATTAAATAGTTTTTTTTTTTGACATCAAATGAATTAAATAGTTAAAGTTAAGGGAAAGCAAAATAAGGTAGTTACAGACAAGTTGTTGAAATGTCAATTTTTCGATTCCCATGTTGTAATTGTCTCATTTGTTACAAATATTCTGTTTGTAGTAATAATAGAAGGAGTATATGCTAATTTTTATACGACTTTCTTGTCATTTAGAAAATCTTGTTTATTACAGGGATATTGTCTCACCAAACACGGGATTTGGGATCGTGAAGTGGATTATCAGTTCATGGCCATGCACGCATTAGGGCACGATCTTGTCTATTGACTTAACGCAACGTGCTGAATGATTTATTATATGAACAATCATTAGACGATAAAGTGGCCCCTCAAGATTACCCGCTATAGCTTCTACGGACAAGTTCTGTTCAAGAACCGTTACTGTATTAATTAGGACCGACATCCTTGAATCCCTTCCAATTTTCCAAATCGCAGGCTCTAGCTGGCTGTCCATTTCTTGAAACTTAAGTTTATGAACCTTACATTTTCAGTCTTTACAACACGCTTGGAGGTCTAACAGCGATGTTTTAAGTCACAACGGACCCAAGACGCATTCATAACCCGTTTTGCACATAACTCGCAGAAACGTAAGAGGTAGATCGTTGCATGTTTCTCACATATTAAATTAGTCATACAGCATTAACTCATAGTCTGATGCAATTATCAAACAAAGGAAAGCAACCAGAAAAGAGATACACAAAGCTCAAACACAAAACTCAGTTAGACTCCTTTGAGCTTTTATTACCCCCACAAAACATTAGTTTTTTTTTTCTTTAAAACCGGCAAAATCCAAAAAGGTTCGTCTTGAGAATGAACCTAAGTATAATGACAGGCATAACCCATCACAAAAAAAAAGAAGAATCACAAACGTAACGAAGAGAGAACCCTTCATTATATACTCTGATTGAGAAGAGACAATATGAGACAAAACCAGCCAAAAGGAGAGCAGAAACCATTGTTTCTTCAAGCCAAAGTCACATTCATAGTTCCCTCTCAAGGTAAGGGTCTCGAGGAGAAGTCGGATTGAGATACTCAGAAACATCCGAGACATAACTTTTCAGCTTCGAGGTGGTTCTTGTGAGCCACCCTGCGTTCGCCTGCTCCATCTCCTCCTCCAATCTCTTCCTCTCTTCTTCTTCCAACATAGCGATCCTTCTCTGACCCATATACAACTTCACAGCCTCCACACCTTCATTCACCACTTCCTTCGGTGGAACCACGAGCGGGTTCTGGTCCACATTCAGTTCCACCAGGCTCTCGAGAGTGCCAAAAGTGTCGGGGAGGGAGTGGATTTGGTTGTTACTCAAGTCCAGTTTCTGGAGGCTAATGAGGTCGCCGAATGAGGCAGGGAGATCCTTGAGGTCGCTGAAGTTACTGCTTAGGTTTAAGTACTCTAGGTTTGTGAGCAAGACGAAAGAGTCAGGAAGGCCGTGAAGTTCGTTGAAGTGGGCGTCGAGGTATGTTAGGGATCTCATCTCGCCTATACTGCTCGGCAAGGAACGGATCTTGTTGTATTGGATCATGAGCTTTTCTAGATTCACTAGCTCGAATCCGATGTTGGTTGGTAAGTAGGTGAGTCGGTTGAAGCTCACGTCCAACACAACCAACGACCTGAGAATTTGGTGAAAGAAAGTGGTTAATAATTATTACAAAAAACAAAAAAACTAATCGACAAAGTGAAGTATTACGCACCCGCAACGGCAGATGGAATCAGGCAAGGAGGTGAGCGAGTTAGTCGAGACATTCAGAATCTTCAGTTTGGACAGTAGACCGATAGAATCTGGTAATGTCTCCAGAAGATTCCCGGAGACATCTAATTCAACAAGACCATGCAGTCCTGCTATTGAATCAGGAATAGCCTGTTGGACATAAACCTCGGTCAGGTAAGAATAAACCTCGGTCAGGTAAGACTAGTGAAACTCTTTTGAATTTTTATTTTTTTTATCTGATAAATCAAGAAAACTAATGCAGCTGGAGCTATAGACTTTAACTCAGAACAATCAAAGAAACCGATAGCATGGACATCAGTAGCATTCCTTTCAGAACGTGAATCAACCTATTAGCAATACCTGAACCTATTCCTTTATATAATTAACTTATCGAACACAGATTTTACTAAAATGGCAGAACCAAAAACAAGCAGATATGTAGAATCTCTTAAGTGCACAAAAAAAAAAAAAATGTAGAATCTCTTAAAATAACATCTTACTATAAATCTATAACGGCAAAAATCTCAAACGCAAATCAAAGACAAGCACACGTATGACCGGAATCTCTTAATTTCGTATCAGACTAGACATCTCTGATACAATATGTCACTGAATCACATCAAAAAAATCATTGTTCGTCACCAATAGAATAAGCACAGAACCAAATGTAACTAGCAATCTTGTGATCACTCCTTCCTTATCAATATTTACTAAATAGTTTGCTCATCAGCGACTGTACAATGCCCCCCCCCCCCCAATCAATTTACGGTACCACATTCTCAAAGCCATATGATCTTAAACGAAAGTTGCACCTTTTAACATCAGACTAGACATCACTGATACAAAATGTCTTTAAATCACATCAGAAAAAAGCATTGTTCGTCACCACTAGAATAAGGCCTAAACCAAATGCAACTAGTAATCTTGTGACCACTCCTTAACATCTTCTACTAAAGGCGTTGCTCATCAACGCCATCACTAAAGACTAACAAACTCCCAAAGCTATACGATCTTAAACGAAAGTTGCATCTTTTAACAAACCATTAACAGATTCAAACTCATCCTACTCACAACAATGATCTTGATACAACAATGTCTTTGAATCACATCAGAAAAAAGCATTGTTCGTCACGACTAGAATAACGCCAGAACTAAATGCAACTAGTAATCTTATGACCACTCCTTATTATCATTTACTAAACTGCTTGCTCATCAGCGACTGTATAACGCCCCCAATCAATTTACCTCACCACATCCTCGAAACCTATAGGATCTTACACAAAAGTTGCATCTTTTAACATATATAGAAGCCATAAACATATTCAAACTCATCCTACTCACAAAAAAATGCAGCAAACTGTAATCTTGATTCTTAAATTTCCGTTTCTCAAAAGGGAACAAGAACTAAACCTTAAGCTGATTATTGGAAAGATTAAGAACAAGCAACCCTTGAATCCTACCAAACGCCTCAGGTAACAAACTCAACTTCCTCCCAGACAAATCAACCCTCTCCACCGTATTCCCCATCGCCTCCTTCAATATCCCCACAACCTCCTCATTAACCTCCTCCACCACACCCTCCCCCTCCCCTTCACCCTCCCCTTCCTCCGCCTTCTTCTTCTTCTCAGCAAACTCATAAATCCTAACCAACCTCTCCTCCGCCTCACTCAACATCTTCTCATACGCACCATGAACCTCATCCAGCTTCAAAACCGACTCACACCAAGTCTTCTCCTGATCCATCTCCTCCCTCCTCTTCTCAATCTCGTCCTTCCCCGCTCCTTCGTTCAACGCGATGTCCTCAAACGACTCCGAAAACCTCCCCTCGATCTCGGAAAGCTTGGCACGCGCCTTGTCGACGGACTCGTGATCGGGTCGGGGACCTAGGGTTCGGAGGATGGATCGGGTCTCGGCGACGTCGGTGATGGCTTTGGTCATCGACGCGAGGACGCCTGGCTCCGTTAAGTGAGGCATCTGTGTGACGATCTCGATTGAGGAGGGTTGTGGCTGCTCGACATCGAAGGCGGGGACGGAGGAGGATGAAGGGGAGGAGGATTTGGGGGAGGTGAAAGTAGGGAGGCGGGCTAAGACGTAGGAGAGGACGGGGAACTTTTTAGGGTTTGGATCCGCCGCCATTATTTGTTGTTAGCTTTTTTGGGGTGTGTGTGATGAAGAGTGTTCGTTCTCAGGAGATGATTTTTGAATCTGAATCGGTTGAGTGGCGATGGATGAAGTGGTGAGATTGTTCTCTTCACGTTCTCTTGTGTTTGCAATCTCCTGATGCTCTATGTTGCGAAGTCGCCACGTGTTCACTAATGTTAGCTGGGCCTTTCATGGGCTTTAGAATATCTTTCAAATTTATTTGCACTCCATACACTTCACTTATTGGCAAATTGGGTCACAAAAATATTCAAAATTAATTTATTCTTTCCGTTTCATATTAAGTGTTGCTTTAGGAACATAGGTAATTGTGTTTTTATACAGAAAATGTATAAACTTAATTGTTTCTTTAAGTTGTGTGTACGAATCTAAATCTAAATGACATTTGTTATGAAACATAAAGAGTATTAATCATGATTAATATCCAGTTTTTCTCAGTTCATAAGGTCATGATCATGGCCGGTAAGGATGGGCGTTCGGGTACCCATTCGGGTTCAGATCGGTTATTTCGTGTTTTCGGATATTTCGGTATTAGAGTTTAGTATCCATTCAGGTATTTTTACATATCGGGTCGGGTTCGAATATTTTTAGTTCGGGTTCGATTATTTTGGATTGAATTTCAGGTATTTAGATTTTGAAAGAAAAAATTAAAATTCTTCACTGCTCAAGTTACATATATTTAAAATTTTACTATTAATTTAACTATTTTAAAATTTTTAATAGGTTGGACGATTAATAAGTTTGAAATAAACTATTGAAAATAGAAAATCATTAATTTGTTTGTTATTTTTAAATTTAAATGAAATTTTTGTTAAAATATAAAATAAGGAACTTAACATGTATTTTAAATGAGTAGAAAATCATTTTTTCACAATTATATATATTATATGATATTAAGCTATATATAATATTAATATAAATATTTTGAATAAAATGTGTATACATACATATGCATATGTTCAATTATCTTCGGATATCCATTCGGTTCAAATATTATCCACTCGGATTCGGATATTCAATCTCTCCTAATTCAATTTCCTTTCCGGTATTTTGTTACTTCGGTTTGGATATTTCCGGTCTAAGATCGGGTATGAGTTTGGATATGGGAAAATGCCCAACCCTACTGGCCGGCCCTACGCAAGACGTATTGAAGACACAAACCCTAAGCTCTCTCTCATACATTGAACCTTGAACATCATCATGATGATTCGTAGTCTTCAGCAATACGCAATCTTCAGCAATACGCAAGGCGTATTCTCCCTCACAGTCGTAGCAACGCTCGTCTCTTCTGCTCCAACACAAACGAAACCCTATGGACATCGAATGAAACTCTACATAGTCAGATCGAATCGGCTTTACATCAGAAAGCAAAGATCAGTACGGTTCTTGAGCAATGGCGACAACAAGGTAACAAGCTAAGCCCTTCAATCGTGAGAGGAATCTTAGAGAAGCTCCGAGACTCCAAGCAATATCCTCAAGCCCTAGAGGTATCACAATGGATGACTGAACATAAGATATGCAGTTTGGTACCTGAAGACTACACAACACGTTTTCATCTAACCGAGAAAGTATTAGGGTTTAAAGAAGCAGACAAGTTCTTGAAGAATCTTAGAAACGAGTCTGGAGGGAAGAAAGATGTTGATAGAGCAGACGATGTTGTCAAGAAGATGAGAGAGTTAGGTTTGATCTTGAAACCTTCACCGTTGACCTTTATGATGTCGCTCTACATCTCTGTTGGGAACCGAAGTAAGGTAGATGAGGTTCTGAGAGAGATGAATGAGAAGAACGTTAAGCTTTATAGCCTTGATTTGCCAAAGACTTTAGAGAACATAAGATATGGTAATAAACCAATCACTCTGTTTCTAGAAGAGTGGGGGAAGTTGGGGAGGAATCAAGTGAAGCCTTCAGAGTTGATAGACCTCATCAAGAACCTTCAAGATTCAATTACCAAAGCACTTGATCATGATGCATCTTCATGTCAAGAAGTGATTGGTCTTTGTCCGGAAGATTATGCAAATCTGCTTAATCTTACTGAGAAAGAGTTGGGTTTGAAAGAAGCTGGTGAGTTTTTCGAAACAAGCATCCCTGAGAAGATGAAGGGAGAATCTGTCTACTCCACACTCTTGAACATGCACACAAGATCTTACCAAAACGTTAGTAAAGCTGAAGCTATCTTTGAGAAGATGGGAGAGTTAGGTTTCCTCTCCAAGCTTTCACCATTTAAGTCAATGATATCTCTCTACAGTGTGCTAGGGAAACGAGTTGAGATTGAGAAACTTCTAAGGAAGATGAAGGAGAAGAACATAGAGTTGGATAATGTCACAATGAACAACGCTTTGAGTGTAAGGAACAAGATAGGAGAAATGGGTAATGAGGAGTATATTAGTGTGGTTAAGTCTTTGTTGAAGCTTGGTGATGTACAAGAGATGTGTGGAGAGTGGGAACAATCATCAGGAGGAGAAGAGTTCGATGTACAAGGAGCACAAGAGAAGAGTTTGGTTATCTATCGTTATGGCGAGAAAGGTGGTGAGAAGATTAAGATGTTTATGAAAGATATGATGGGTGTGGTGCTGGGTATCTGTTTTCTGATTGCTATGTTCATGATATTGCTTGCTGCAGCTAACGACCGCTACTTAGCGTTTTCTTTGGCCATGCTATGGTTGTGTGTATCCACTCCCCCTGCTTCTTTATATGGATTGATATACCTTTTTTTCTTGTCACGTTAAAAGTTCAATGTTGTGAATACAATATTTTATTAGTTTATAGAGTTATTAATTTATAAATGTTTCTCTTTTTTTTTAAGATTTTTTTTTTCGTTTTTATTGAGATATCTCAAAGAACATCAATTCTCCTATTTTTATTTTTTTAATTGTTTTAATTGGAAAATTTCTAGTAATAAAGTTGTATACTTGTTTTAGAAATTTTTTATGAGTGATTTTTAAAATAATGCTATGAATATTAAATATTGGAGATTATGTATGAGTTCCATGCAACAAATAAAGCTGTCAAATGGGTGGGATGACTATGGACCGTTTGTGTCTAAATATAAATGAGCTTATTCTAGTTATAGCCATTTACGACGTCTATAACTGAACAAGAGTCACAAAATCAAGGCGTTAGTGGGTTTTGGGCAATATGGACACAATCTGTCCAATAATCTAATTGAAGATGTTTACCGTATATGGAATCTATACAAAAAGACATCAGAGCAGGACAATGGAGTGTTCCTAGCTTGGATTGGATATGATCTATCTTGAATCTTGATGATACAATTAGTACGAGTTAACTTGTTTTGAGTTTGATGTTCGAATCCCTACTATGTTGGTCTCTGGTTTTTGAACAAGACAATGTCACCGATGCGAAGGGAGTGTGCTTTGGCGAAGGCTTTCCAACTATTGGTGAGTCTTCTTCCTTCTTGTATAACTTCCCAAGTTTTGTGTGAAGTACCCGATTGTAGTGTCCATTTTCCTTAGTTCGGCTTGCCTTCTATGTGTTTTGAGTAGAAGGCAAGTGGTATTGTCTACAAGTCAACAAAGGAGAAATTAAGCAAATGACATAATAAACAGAGGAGAAATAGAGATTCAGTGTATACCACGCCACTGTAGAAACCAGGAAGCAGAGGTTTCAAGAAGTGAGGTTCATGTTGATTCGCCATCTGCAAACAAGAAACAAAATGGATTGAAACTGAAACCCTAAATCTCAGCAGAGTCAGAGCACATAAAGAGAGGGAGATGACTCCAGAGTATAACCCTAATCGATTGAAACCTCATCGTTTTGAAACCTAACTACAGACGATACTATCCCCCAATCGATTGAAACCCAAATTACTTGAAATCACAAAACCCAACCGTAAAATGAGAGGAGAACAACATCCAACCTAACTAGACCACAAATCGATTGAAATCCCCAATCTTTGAAACCCTAATTTGAGATGAAAATATCCCCAAATTGCGAGAAATCACAAATCTTAACCGTAAAATAAGAGGAAAACAACATCCAACCTAACTAAACAACAAATCGATTGAAATCCCCAATTCTTGAAACCCTAATTTGAAACCAATTTTTTTCGAAATCGTTGAAAACACAAAACCAAACGGTAAAATTAAAGGAAAACAACACCCAACCTAATATAAACTCATAAATCTGCAAGAGAAGCCTTCGATTTACCTTGGTCTCGCCACAGATTGAAATCGCCCCAAATCGCCTTCTCTCGAGAGCTCTCTCTTTTTTTTTTCTCCTTCGTGCGAAATGAATTTTTTCCCCCTTACCCAAACACAAAAACCGACCCAACCACTCACCCTTTGCCACGTAGTTTAGGATCAACCAGATTTAATTCTTAGTTTAGGATTAATCCTTAGCTTATTTCGCCAAAATACTATTTTTATATTCCCTAAGCTAAGGATTAAATGCTAAGGACCAAATATTTTTACCGTTGCGGTTGGTCTAAAGATGCTTTAATGTTCTCAAACCCATTCTTTTTCTTCTTTTTTCAAATAAAAAAACACAACCTCGTTCACGTGGTTTTATAAGTAAAAATCATAATTTTATTTTATTTTATTGTAAAAATAGTTTTTTTTCCTCCCCCCTCCCAAAAAACTAAAATACTTACTCTACTTTATATTAATTTTATTATAATTTTTTTTGATAAATTATTCATCGTTATTTATTTATTGTTATTTTGATATCCATATTGTATAACTTTTGGTTTCCTATATGTTTTTTTCTTTATTATTATCATAATTTTATATTTCTAATGAAAATGTTAAAATATTATTCATTATTTTGATGATCTCGATTATTAATTTTGACTTTTCAATAATTAAAATAATACTAACAGTTTTAACCGTCAAAATCTCTACAGCCAACATTCTAATGCAACAATATAAAGTGAAAGTTCATACCAATCAGACCTAAGTGGTGAATAAATAGTTTGATACACCATTGATTCGATTTAATTTAGGTTCGTACGGACTAGCCCACCGTGAGTTGTGATTTGCATATCTATATATGTCTAAATCCGCATACTATTGGTTGGGATTTATCTCCTTACTTTAGTTTTATTTATTTTTAAATCACTAGTCGTTACCAATCATGTTTTAACTTTATTATTAAAAGTTAAAGTCTACATCATGTTTATACTAATTTTTACCAATCATGCTTTAACTTTATTTTTAAGCTACAGCAAAAAAAAACTGAAGCAATTTTTTCGAATGTATTTTAAGTAAAAGTTCTACATCCTTTTTCTAGACTGTAGAATCTGTCAAATAAAAAAAAATCTATAATATCAAGTAAATTATATAATCATAATAAAAATATCTATAAATGTTCTAATTTATTTTATTTTTATTTTTTTTTGGGGGGGGGGGGTTTAAATTATTGAACTATTTAAAAAAACATAAATATTATTTACACATCACATTTTTAAATAAATTTTGATAATTTATTTAAAATATTAATATAAATTGTTCAAATTGATAAAAATAATTGTTTTATTTATATATATATATATATATATATATATATCACATATTTTCACATATTTAATCTTAAAATACCTACTGCATATAGCTTATAACTACAACAAACTTAACTACAGCAAAAGTCTCTGCAAAAAAAATCTACAGTAACAATTTACAACTATAGCTAAACTCTTAGAGCTAAATTTTTACAGCTACAGTCGAACCAATCATCACCATTAACCTATTAAACTACTTGTACACAATTCATAAATTACAGTCTTCTTTAACATCCCTCTAGAAAAAAAAAATAGATAACCGGTTCCACAAAACCAGTAGGTGCTAGTCTATACTATTATTTGCAAAGTGATTTTTCGCAACGGAGCTCTCACGTTAAAAGTTGGAGTGGTTAAGATCGTTTATACCCTTAATGGATAAAATATATAAATCAGCCAAAATAAAAACGAATCTGATATTTATTTGATTAGAGAAATGATTTAAATTAATAATAATGATAAGAATTATCCATAATCTAAATATATATTTAAAAATAAAAAAAAGATAACTCCTATATATATATATTGTGTTGTTATCCGGAAAATATATTTTAATAAAAAATCAAAAACAGAAAACACAAAAATAAATATTCATAAAGTAAATTTTTAATTGTATATAATTGAAAAGAGAAAATTGAAAAAATTATAGTACCTAATTATTTTCGAATTAAAAGAATATAATAATATAATATAATGATATATATTTGTGAAGCTATTTTTTCATCTCTGAACTCACACGTTAAATTAAATTTATTTTTACATTTTATATAGTTAAACATTAAACATGAATTAATCATAATAAAATAAAAGTTCATTTAAAAAGAAAGAAAATACGTGTTTGAGAAAATTAAAGGGGGAATTGCCAAAACCAACCCAAATATTCATTTTAACCCTAAAGGTGCACCCCTTATTCAATCAATTGCAAACCCAACCTAAAGGGGTGTTAAAACTACTATTTAACCCTTATGAACAAACAAAAAACGTGCAGTATATTTTACGATTCTGTCCTTCGTAGGTCTACACTTTAAGAAAGAAGTCTACAACTAGGT